>PVIH01009134.1:0-73144 GCA_004025045.1 Sigmodon hispidus | reverse complement strand
TGGAAAAAAAAAGCCAAGGCAACAAAGGCAAAATTATCTAAGAAAGTGTTTTCTTTACTTTTTTTTTTTTAAAAAAAAAAAAAACTCCACTAATGAGTGAGTACATTCCCTGCTTATCTTTCTGAGTTTGTAATACCTCACTCAGGAAGATATTCTCCAATTTAATCTATTTGCCTGTGAATTCTAAGAGGGATAACTAACACTAAAGGGATTTGGAAAAAAGCCATATGGAAATTTATATGAAAACTTCTATCATAGTATGTTTCCTTATACATGTATATTTTGAATATATGAACAAATTTAAATGGGGTTACCTTATAACCAAACAACAATGTCCCTACTAGATCTCATATTAACAAATAAACCTTTGTCGGAGTTGTTGGATATTGAGGTCATATAGAATCATAAAAATTAAAGCTATGGCCAATACCTCTGTTTACCTTCAGTAACTTGGTTATAAGACCCTATTGTTGAAACCATCTCATACAGGAGTCATGAAACATGGAGAGATGAAACAATTCAGCTTGATCTCTACTGACTAGATTTCATAGTGTTGGAAGGTTCTGTGTAAGTTACAAGAGGAGTTAAATAGTCTTAAATCTTACAGAGTTATGATCCTGAGTGCTATAATAATGATCAGCCTAGCAAGCTATTACTACTAGGGTTATCATGACAGAGATGTTGTGATATAACTAATAACCTTCTGCTTGAATTTAAGGCATCTTACACAAAATAGGACACATACCTGGCAATGGTTGAAGGGCCAATAATCTGTGACTAGGTATGATATAGTCTCTTGGAGAGAACCTATACTAGTATTATTTTGCTAAATTGACATAACATCAAATCATTTTCTAATGACTTATTACTATACCCATGGACAAGTGCATCAATTAACCACCATCATGGAAGCTTCTTTGTTTAGTAGATAGTGATTAACACAGAGACTCACAACTGGACTATGTGTAGAGAATAAGAAATTATGGGATATTCAGCCCTAAACTGCCATCTATGTTACGCTATCTCCTCCCAAGGTTGAGTGATCTGTGTGGAGGAGTGGGCAAAAAGGTATAAGAGCTAGAGGTGGTGAATGATTATGAGTAAATGGCATTCCCTGGACACAACAGGACAGTTTCACATACAAACGCACAGTGATTGTGGCAGCATTCACAAAAAAGGATAAGCATGAAAGGTAGAATGGCCAGAAAATCCCATCTCTAGCTCAAGAGTTATTGACAATTGATTACTGCTGGAAGAAGAAGATCTCGTTTTTAAGGGTACAAGGGTACAACTACTGGCAGGTGAACTACCCTATGGGATGACTTTACTCAAAAGTATATAGATATCACTCACTGAATTCAGTGGTGTTATAAATGAAATGAGAATACAAATTTGAGTGGGTGGGGAAGTAAGGGTGGATCTGGGAAGATTTGAGAGGTAATTTGATTAGTATATATTACATAAAATTCTCAATTCATAAAAAATAGTATTTTAAAAGAAGAGAGAGAAGAAGTGAGACTACATCAGGCCTCTAGATTCACAGTGATTCTGGGAGACAGATTTTCTGCCATCAAAATAGCCATGGGAATAAACCAGTCAGATACAGGAAATGGTATAATCTATAGGACAAATAACCTAATTTTGTTCACATGCATACAGTATAAAGAAATAGGACACTTATAGAGTAAAAGAAATTTTGAGTCATATCATCCAAATGTTACATTTGGACCTTCTTAGACCTTGATATGTTCAAATCACTTAAAACTTTTTGAGAAAAATAAAACTGAAATATAGATTGCTAGTAATATGTGAGGATTTACTTATTAGTTTGTGTGGGAGGGTGTATTTTTTACTATATACATGCAAGAACATGTGGAAGCCAGAAAAGGGCTTTAGCTACTCTGGAATTAGAGTTCCAGGCAGTTGTGAGCCACCATATAGGTGCTATAATAAAACACAGATCCTCTGACAATGTGGTAAGTGCTCTTAACCACTGAGCCAGATCTTTTAGTGATATTTATGGGTGAGATGATGTAAGGTTTAGTATTTTATTTGCTTTAGAATATTCCAGCAAAATGTTTAGGGGCTTGAATGAGGTGACAGTGACAAAGTTGATGTGAATCTGAAGACATGTATTAGGAAATTTATTTTGTTCAGTTTCATTTCTTTTTGTTTTTACTTTGTTATGTGTCTGAATATTAAAGGGGACTTGTAATTTGAATTGAAACAAATGAGGAATTTGAAGTCTAAACAGGTTGTGGTTTTTCCAAAGACCCTTCATTCTTGTTTTTCTGTTATAATTTCCTATGGGATTATTGTCTATTTCATATTAATCCATCATGGGTGATGATGATACTCTTCAGACAGATATCATGCCTGTGCAAGGCTCTCTAGTCCGTATTTGTCCCCTTATATTCTAAGGAAAGAAGGCAAAGTTGGTGTATGTTCATGAGTAGGGAGAATAATGAGGAATGTGACACTAAAAGGCTAGGTAAAAAAAATTAATAATTTTGGTGATCTGGGAATTTAAAAGAGATTATATCTTATTTTGCTGCTATTTTAATAACATTTTGTGAAATATATAAACTAATCAAATGTGATTTATCTGAGTCTTCTTTTCATCCTGTTAAGGCTAAAGTTAAGTGTAAGTAGGTAAAGAATAATATGCAATGCAGAAAATTTTGTCCCAGTTGTATTAATTCCTATATCCACCCCCCCACACACATGTACATGCACTGACATTCCTTTTTATTTTAGAACCGAAGCTCTTTGAGTCTGAAAGCTTCAGGAAAAAAGACACTGGTTTCTAGGGACTAAAGCTGGAAATTTGGTCTGATTCATCTGAGCAGGATTTTTTATGTACTTACATGTGACTGGATGAAGTCCCATGCCGCCATGGTGCTGTTGTCTGAGTAATAACGTTTAATGCTGTCATTTAGGCCTTCAGCAACATATTTGTCCAGCTGGGGTAAATCATGTTTCACCAGAGAAGACATAGTTTTAAAAAAAAAAAGATGGATTTAATAAATAAGAGATATCTAGTGAACCAAATATATCTTCCCACCCAAGGGGTCAGAACTAGGGAAACGAGATGAGGGAATACGGAGGGACAAGCTGAAGGTTATAAGGCTTTGAAGGAAATATATACGTAATGACTTTCATATTTGCAGAACTATAGTCACAAAGGTAGAAAGATGCAATCAAAGCTACTTTCAAACCTTCCTGAAATACTACCAGCTCTATAGAGAGAAGTAGGCAGGAGGAAGACAATCTGGCATCACTTTCCAGTTACCTTTCTATTCAAATACAGTTTTCATGATATTTTTTCTCTCCTCAACTTCAACTCATCTCTCACCCTCCTACTTTATTTGTATAACTCACTACTGGTTTTGTTTTGCCTACTTCTATGCTGTGTATTGGTCATGTTCTTCATAACTTACGTTTTGTTCATACACAAAGAGCAGGATGGCTAAGGTCACTTCAGCAAGGAGAATAATCATCAGCAGAACAAAGAACTGTGACAAAGCAGAAACATGATCAGATCATTGATCCCCATTTTTTGTCTACCTCTCTCTGCCTTGGGAACAAGCAGGTCTACACATGTGTGCATATGCACATACACCCACACACCCACACACACACACACACACACACACACACACACACACACACACACACACACACACACTGTTCATGCCTCCTCAGGGCTTCTTAAGTTTTGCAAATAATATGTATTCTTTTTCATCAGCTGGACTCTATAAGGCAGATTAATTACCCTCTAACTTTGTTCTAACATAATGGTGTGGGATATTGCTCTTGTACACTGTAAAGATTTGGTGCTTCTATTGGTTTAACAAAATGCTAGTTGGCCAGTATGAAGTATAGATGTAGCTAGCTGACTAAGACAATGCTGGAAAGTGGAAGAGCAGAGAGCAGATGCCAGTGAGAGACGGAGAAAGCAGGATGAGAATGCTGTATGTAGCAAAAACCACATGGCTAAATAAAAATAGAAAAATGGGTTAACATAAAATATAAGAGTTAGATAGTAATAGACCTTAGCCATAGACCAAACAGAGTGTAATTAATATAAGACTTTGTGTGATTGTTTAGGACTAATGTTTCAGACCTTAGAACTATGCTGCGCCAAAAACTTCTGACTACAACATTGTTGAATCAGTTTTTTTAGCATCAGCCTCATGAAACAATTGTGCAAAAGCAAGGAAATTAAAGCATGAGTTTGGATCCTAGTCCCATAGTAGGTTTAGCTCAGGATAGATGGTGGATTATGATAAAGCATAGGAATTCATCTATACAGGGGAATGAGGAGCCTAATATCTTTAAGTCAATTTTTACCTCCAAATGTAGAATTTTTTTTCTTTATGACATTTGTACAAAAACTTTTACAATTTCATTTGTTCTTCACCTTTAAAAAACTGAAACACCAATTTTGACTGCTTAAATTATTTGTCCTGTATCTTATATTTTCTATCATTTTCTGTCTGAGAACCATTTGATAATACTTATTTTTAAAAGTATTATTATCATTATTATTATTGTTCTTGACTCTAGTTTAAGTGTTGATCTGAAAAAGAAGATTGATCCCATGTCTTAAGGGTTAACTGAGATGAGAAAATGTAAGAATGGAGGCATTGTTATACTAACCTCTGTCCTTAGTACACTAGGAAAATTGTATCTCTTCTACTGCAATGCTAGTTGGAAACATCTAAGTCTGACAGTGCTCCTCAGGTTAGTTATTTGACAAGGATCTGCTGAAAGTCTCTTTCATTTCTAGTAGTCAAGGACTTCAGCCAAGGTTATTCCCTAAATTGTGTCACCCCTACTAAAAAGTTATAAAGGCTACTTTGTGCATGAATTAAGGAATAATTCTAGATCATTGTGGAGGGTCAGTATGTTCAGAAGAAGCTACTAATTATTTTTTCATCAATTAATTGCTATGTGTCAGATCCTGAAGTAATTTACATAAGGATCTGAGAAGAAAGATAATAACTAAATTCAATCAGACATCAATGAAAAAAATGCTATAAAATACATGCCAGTAACAAGGGCCATTATTGACAGTGTAAAACAGAGATTACAGATAACAGTAATATCTTCTTCTACATATCCTTGGTGTCCCAGTGAGAAACAAACTAATTTTGGTGTATAAAATCTTGGCTGATAAGAGATACTATGATTATTAGCTTTAATTAGAAAATTGACAAACTAGAATCAACTGGCAATTCCTCAATAAACTGAGAAATTGTCTAGAAGAGGTTGATCTGTGGGAATGTCTGTAGGGGACTATTTTGATTGTTAAATGAATGGGAAGACCAACTGGGACTATTGTTAGCATTATTTTATGGGGTGACCCTGAACTTTGCAGGTGTAAAAAATGCTACCAGAGACACGGCAAGCAATCAATGAGCCATGCATTGCTGTCTACTTGCTCTTGACGGTAGGTTTCTGCTTTATGCAATAATAGACTGTATACCTTGTATTTTTAAGATCAAATGAATACTTTTTGCTTACAAACTTCTCATTTTAAGGCATTTTATCACAGCAAAAGAAATAAAATCAAAAATTAGTACCAAGGAAGTAGGGCTATTGCTTTTATGAACGTGGTGATGTTACTTTTTTTAAGAATAAGGAAGATGCTGCAATATCAATCTGGAAAATTCCATTGAGTGATGTGAGTAGAGATTAGTAAGCTATTTTTTAAGGATGTTGAAAGGGGGATTCCTAATATTAACACTGATGATGAAGGTCTAAATCATGGACTTAGTCATTAACTGAGCTAGGAATGTTCATGTGACATTTTGGCTAAGAATTTATGTGTGATGTTCATGCTGGAGCTGAAGAAAGCTATGATTTATCAAAGATTACCACCACTGAAGTAAACATTTCTGTCCTTCACTGGAATGATAAAATAGGGATAGGAACTTTTAGTGTGATATTTTGCCCAATACTCTGTGTATTGTTTATGCTAGGACTGAAAAAGCAATTGGTCAAAGAAATCGGTGCCACTGAAGTAAACTCCTTCTGTTTCATTGAGATAACTGAAATTGTCTCCTCAGAGTTATCATGCAGAAGCTGATACACTTTTGGGCCCAAAGGAACAAATCAGCAGAATCTGAAAATGTAATAGCCATTGGTGTGATGTGTTTTGAAAGCATACAGTGGTCATGGGGGGGCAACTGAATATTGGACCTTTGTGGCAGTGTCAGATCTTCTACAGAGAGACCACTAGTGGAAGTGACAGCTCAGTTACAAGGGAGGTCCCATGACATCCACGAAGGAGACCTGCAACTATAGACTGGAACTGGCCCACTTCCAAGACAGCATCTGTATTGCTATGGGCAACATCACTGGAGAGGTCAAGCCACTCAAGTTGTTTGGAGCCCAGAATTCAAGACTCAGCTTCTAAACTTGAGAGCTACAAGATTTGGTCTATAAACTGCTAGGGATTTATTATTCCTTTTGGTTTTTGAGACTGTAATATAATTACATCATTTTCTTCTTTTATTTTCTGCCTTCAAACTTTCCCATATACCTGCCCTTGCTCTTTTTCAAATTTATATTCTTTTTTCATTAATTATTGCTATGTTTCTAAATACAACCTTTTGCTGTTTTTGTTTTGTTTTGGCATGGTGGGTTTTATGCCCCATTTCTTCCTTTTTGGAATAACAATGTTTGTATATATAAAACTTCTTTTTATTTTACAGGTTAGACCTTGGACTTCAAAATCTTGGCAATTTTGTAATGCTGGAATTGGACTATATTTTATATTCTGATACTAACATGAGACATATGGGATAGAAATTTATGACTCAAAGTGATGTGTGTATATATTAAATTGACAAGTAATGGACAGTGGTGGTTAGCTTTTATTGTAAACTTGACACAACCTAGAATTTTAATTGAGAAATTTAATTGTGAAATTATCTAGGTCAGGTTGGCTTATGAGAATGTCTGTCAGGGGTTATCTTTATGATGGCTGGTATGGGAGGGCCCCAATTTACATGGGAGGGCCCTAATGTCAATTCGTTATTCCATAGGCTGTCATCTGAGTTGTAAGATAATAAAGAAAAGTAAGAATGTAAGCAAAAGTCTTTGTTTTTTCCCTGTCTTCTCTTTTTAACCAAAACAGGGTTTTTTTTTTTCTGTAGTACTGGCTGTCCTGGGACTTGCTCTGTAGACCGGGCTGGCCTCAAACTCAGAGATCACTTTGCCTTTAAGTGCTGGCATTAAAGGCATCCACCACCACTGCTTACCTATCCCTCTCTCCTCTTTAATTGTATATATCATTCAATAGTAATCTACTATGAAATATATCACTCAGTACTTATGACATCACCTACCCCAAATCAGACTATCACAGCTGCTGCAAGAACTCACCGACATAAGCAGGCACTTGTTTTCCTTGATTGAGCCCATGCAGCCCAAGAAGGCAACTACCATGATAATGGAGCCCACGATGACGAGAACATTACCCAGTGTCAGGAAGGGAAGGTTATGGAAGAGCACTCCATAGGTGTCTTGGACCAGGAGGTAGATACCAAAGCCCAAAATGCAACAGCCACAGATCTGAAAGGAGGAATTTCATGGCATTCTGAAGTGAATATAGTTCTTAAGTATCTCCTAATTTATATTCTCAGATTCTTGAGATCAGAATTATTTGTTTTTGTTGATTCACTCAATACTTACTTTTTTACTCAGTTTCCCCATTATCATATTGAAAGGAAATACCAGCTACTACATATAGAGTCACACATATCTTTCACTACACATAATCCAGATGGCAAGGAAATGTCATCTTTATGAGGAAGTTAATACTGTCACAATATAAGCCTAACTTTACATGTCAGATGTTCTATCTCTTGCTTTCTCAACTGTCCACTCATGGCTTTTCCTTTGAAAAGTATGATCACATAGAGAAGATGCTCTGTTTGAGGAAGGTTATCTTATCTTGATAGGCAGACTACTAGGGAAGTCAAATTTATGAGAAACATATGAGTACTGGTTCATCTTATATATAAAATGCAGCTGCTTAATTTAATGTAGTTAAACCTCCTTAGACATCCTTTTTCATGTTAAATTACAAAACATGGACATATGTTTTAAATTGTTATTAATTGATATTAAATATACAAAGTATTTCAGTGTTACATTTCTACACATCAAACATACAGTGCACTTCGATCTTATTCACTGCTCTATTAGTCTTGCCCATATGCTTTTTGTTTTGCATTTCCCCACTTCCCACTCATAACAGTTCCCTTTCACTTAAGTGCTTTTCTTTGTTTTTCCTAGCTTCCACATGTAAAGGAGAAGATGCAATACTTTTCTATGTGGTACTAACTTCACTCATAGTAACCTCAAATTCAACGTACTTTTCTGCATAATTTAATCCTGCTTTATGGCTAAGAAAAGCTCTATTGTGTACATATACCACATATTCTTTATCCTCTCTAGTCTGCACCAACAATTTAGCCATTGTGAATGATCTTTTCAAAATCATAGATGTTCAAGTATCTTTGCAATAAGATGATTATGATAGAGACAATAAGCAGTAAAATGGCTAGATTATATGGAAGTCCAAAACTTAAAAAAGAAGAACAAAAAACCCAGTCAACAAATGAACAGTAAAAATAAGCAGCCAATTTTAAGAGAATGAAATAGAAATGGCCAGTAAATATATGGGGGAAAAGGTGTTGAGCATCTTTACCTACCAAAATTAAATGAAGATTCCATTTCATCCCATCAGAATGGCTGTCAAAAAGAAGACTATCAACAACAAATGATGACCAAGATGACAGAAAATAAAAAGAACTTTCACATTTTTTGGTGGTGAGAATACAAACTAGCCTAGGTGCTATAAAAGTCACCACAGAGGTTTTTTTTTAAAAAAAAATTAAAAATAGAAATTATATAGGATTTCTCTGTCAGTATTCTTCCATGGGGTCAGAGATGAGCAGGGTGTAGAATTTAACATCCAAATTGTGGTCCATTTCTCACTTATACATGCCAGATATTTGCAGTGCTACCCTAAAGCTTCCAGTGAGAATTGGCAACACTATTATTAACTGCCCTGATAAATCTTTCAATTTTGTAGGCTTATAGTGTGACACAATGGCAGGAAGGGAGGAAATTATTACTCCTTTCTACCTAAATGAAATGTTCTAGATAGTATCAAAGTATGCACAGTTCATACTCTATACTATATTCTTTAGTTGAGAAGAGAGGACCCATTAACTGGGATGGAAGGGTGTTGCTTCAGACATGGTCACAGGAGATACTTACCCAAAAGAGCAAGTTAAAAATAAACAGGACATATTTCAGCAATTTCAGACTGCTCATACCCATGCTGGGAAAGTATGACCTAAGAAGCAGAAGTAAGAGAGAATTTTTAAAGGATTTGGCATTGTAAGGTACCACAACAGACTTCAAAATACAAGTGTTTAGGACTTGAAGATTATGATCCTCATCTTGAGTTTAAATTATTCATCTCTCCTTTGGAAAATTTCTCCAAATCTCTGCTTTCATACTTTGAAAATTGAAACCCAAGTTGAAAAAAATATCATCTTGAACAATGGATGTTACTCAATTCAGTAAGCAATGTTTAATGTTACAGTGGTTCCGATGGCCCAACAATAAAGCTATTCTAACAAGATGAGTCACAGGGACATAGACTAATCCAGTGCTTTGGGTACTGTGTGACTTTAGTGACTAATGTCTGGCTGATCAAGAAACAGCCTTTGAGGCAGATCAGTGGACAGGGCAGAAAGTCAGTGAATTGATCACCCAGTTTCTTAACTTTCTTGAGATTCATTACTTGCTAAATTTGTTGTTATTATTGTTTACTTTTGTGACCTTATCTTAATTACAACTCTCCCTGTCATTCTTCCAAACCCTCTCACATAACCCCTCCCCACTCTCCTTCACATGTCTCTTTATTTCATCAGTTGCTATTGAATGGTCTCTAAACCTCTCCAAATGAAAGTGGAAGGTAATATACATATGCTTCATTTTTCCTTTTATGCAAAATTATCTATGATGTTTCTGCTCTAAGTATGGCCCTGGCTAAGTATTAGATATCTTCCAATAGATGTTGATCTTACAGCAGAAATTATACACAAAAATATATAAAGGGTAAGTTAAAAGCACCATGATATGAGCACAGTCTTTTAAATGAGGCTGTCTTTTTTTAGAAAGGATACCACTGTGTGAATGTATATAATGTATTCCATAGTATATACTTATATGTATGGCTGAGCACCAAAGGAGTACATATGCCCTTAGACATGGAAATTCACACACAAAGGGTGAAGAGGGAAAGAAACAGGGGAGAGAGAGAATATATATGCAAATTAGGTTGCTAATGCTAAAACTGTAATGCCTGAGAAATACTGGGATGTATTAATGATAGCTATCACATAAGGAAAAGGTAATAAGAAAAGAATCAAAGGACATACCACAAAAATTTAACTGAAGAGATAATCTCTAAATAAAGTAATATTGAGTATCATAATTTGTATACAGTGGGAGTCCCCAAAGAAAGAGAAAAAATACTTGAAAAATTAATACTTATGATAAATTAAAAAGATTAAAATAATTTGTTCCCATGACAAAGAAAATCAATAAAATCCAAAGTAAGAAATTTATATTTTAGAGTAAAATTTTAATAAATTGCCCAATCAATGATAAAAATGAAATCTTAAAATAGCCCAAGGAAACAGGATGTGTTAGGCACAAAATAACTAATATAAGGATAAGAATAGACTTATCAGAAAACAGTCAGTCCAAGAGAGACTAAAGTAACATGTTTAAAATACTAAAGCACACCTCCTAAAAAACTCAATATTTTATAATAAATAAAAATACATTTGTAAAAACTAAAAGAAAAACAAAGAATATAATATACATATGAGATTTGTTCATGTTATTCATAAGATGTAACTGTAACATGTGCAAACACTAAGGGAATTTCTCCTCAGCAGATACACACTACAAGAAATATTCAGGGAAATCTTCTAGGCAAATTGTTAGAGCATAGGCATGGCCAACATTACTGCAAAGATGAGTAGAACAGGGTTTGTTGTTGTTGTTGGTGGTGGTGGTTGTGATTTGGATCTTCAATGGCCCCTAACGACCAATGTGTTAAATGTAAACTTGATCGTTTGCTGACAGTGCTATCAAAAGGTGATGGATTCTTTAGGAGGTGCAGCCTGTTTGATTTATGCCACTAGGGGCATGCCACTGCAGGGTGCATACCTCTATATCTCCCCATTTTTCTGCCTCGGTATTTACTCTTCCTCTTTCTCAGCCATCTGAGAACACTTTTGCTCTGTTCTGTGCTCTTACCACAGTGTTTGAGCTTCAGAATACACCCAAAATAATGGGACCAGTGACCACAAATTGCATCCTTTGAAACTATAATTAAAAATGAATTTTTCTTCATTTAGGTTAATTTCCCAGGGATTTTTGTCACAATAAAAAAACTTAACTTTATTTAAATATCTTCAATAAACACTGGACTGTGAACAACAGTATTATATGAGGTTAAAAATAAATGTAAAATAAAGTTTGTAATAACAATAGCATTGTGTCTTGGAAGAAAAAATGAATATTCTTGTATTGGAAGTGTAGTATCATTAACTCACAGCAACTATGATTGCATGCATTGGTGTCCTCCATAAAAGTGTAACATGAAATTGGGACAGTGCCCAAGGCCCAGGAGCTTCTGGCACTTCCTGAGTGCTGAGAAATAGGGAAAGTTTAAAGTCTACTGGAAATGTGGCCACTGTCCAATTGCCAGTGATCTAATAAATGACCCACACCAATGCACCCATGGGCAGCATTGATAAAAAACTCAGGCTTATAAAAAAAAATAAGGACATGAAGTTGGGAGAAAAGTGTTTTGGAGGGTTTGTGGTTAGAGAGGTACAGCAAAGGAGGATATGGTCAAAATGCATTATATGCACCCACAAAATTTTCAGAGAATACATATAAATAATATTTTAAATAAATAATTATAAATTGGAGGTTCAATTGGGGAGGAGGAAGGAAAGTAAATATAGAAGGAAAAGGTGGGATGAAGAACAAATTTGGCGCATGCTGTAATCCCAACACTTGCTTGCAAACTTAACACTCAAAGACATAGATGAAAGGATTGCTACATGTTCAAGGTCAACCTATAGTGCATAGTTAGAGCTTATTACAAAAAAGTTTGCAAGTGTCTGTAGAGTAGGATACCAAGTTTTGTGACATATGTCAAGGCATTGGATGTTCACTGATACCCTATTTACAGTAACAAGATCTTCCTTCCCATTCTAACCTTCCTCTTCCCACTTGCTATTTTGTCTCAGACCCCAACCCAAGCAGTTACCCCCTGTTCACCAAAGAGTTGTTTCTCCAAGAGCCACAAGTAGGCTGAAGGCAGACCCACACCTCTACTACTGCTCCTGAGATCCAGTTCTCAGCTCTATAAATGAAATCCTGCTGTGATCTCCCTTTCCTCTCTGACCCCATCCCCAATAGATCACAAAGACATTCTCCTCCAATCTTTCTCCCCTCCGCTCATCCCAGTACCCCAGCCTCCAACACCAGTAGACATATGATATGAATACACCAGCTAAGCAGGCCAGGTAACAGGCAATACCTACACATTACATGCTCTGAAAATCCAGAGACAAAATAGGAGCCAAGTAACGAAACACCCATCCAACAAAGACAAATCTGGAAATCAGCACGGAGACAAAACTCAAATGCCTAGATAACAGCTTAAAAACACAAGCTACAACATCCAGGGTTATATGTCTCCACTAGAGCCCAGCCACGCTAACACATAAGGATCTAAATATTTCAACATAGCTGAAGCCAAGAAAAACACCCTAAAAGAGACTTTATAAATATGAAAATGTCCTTAATGAGGAAATGAATAAATCTCTAAAAGAAGTCAAGGAAAAAAACTGGAAAAAATGAATAAAACTGATAAAGACCTAAAGTTGAAAATATAATTAATATAGAAAACCCAAACTGAGGGAATTCTGGAGATAAAAAATTAGGAATTTAAACAGGAACTACAGAGGCAAGCTTCACTAACAGAATACAGAAAATAGAAGAAAGAATCTCATATCTCAGGCATTGAAGATACAGTAGAAGAAATCAATACATCTGTCAAATAAAATGCTAATTCAAAAAAAACCTCTTATCATGAAACATCCAAGAAAATCTGAAACACTAAACCCCAAAATAATAGCTTTAGAGGAAGAAGATCCAACTCAAAGGCCCAGAAAATGTTTTCAACAAAACCATAGAAGAAAATTTTTCTAAGCTAAAGGAGGTGCCCATAAAAATATAAGAAGTATATAGAACACCAAATAGATTGAAGCAGAAAAAGTCCTCTTGCCACATAACATCAAAACACTAAGCATACAAAACAAAGAATATTAAAAACTGGAAGGGGAAAAGATCAAATAACATATAAAGGCAGATCTATCAGAATTACATGTGACTTCTCAATGGAGACTCTAGAAGCCAGAGGGCCTGGACAAATGTGTTGCAGATTCTAAAAGGCTACAGATGTCAACCTATGCTTTTATTCCTAGCAAAACATTTAATCAGCACAGATAGAGAAAATAAGATGTTCCATGATAAAGTTAAATTTAAACATTATTTATCTACAAATTCATCCTTACAGAAGGTGCTAAAAGGAAAACTCAAACCTAAGAAGGTTAGCCACATTCATGAAAACACAGGAAATATAAAACATGAAAGCACAGCAAAATCAGAAGAATGGAAACACACTTGTGTGCACATGCATACACACACACACACACATACACACACACACACACACACACACACACACACACACACACCTCCAGTAATACAACTAACAACAAAATAATGGGAATCAACAACCATTGGCCATTTATATCTCTCAGTACCAATGGCCTCAGTTCCCAAATAAAAAGACAGAGACTAACAAAATGGATGTTAAAACAGATCGATTCTTCTGCTGCATTCAAGAAACACACCTCAAGATCAAGGATAAAGATTACCTCAGGATGAAGGGTGAAATAAGATGTTCTAAGCCAATGGGCTTAAGTAGCAAGCTGTTATGGTCTTTTAATATCTAATGAGATAGAATTCAAAGCAAAACTAATAAAAAGAGATATAAAAGGACACTATATAATCATCAAAGGAAGAATCCACCAAGACATTTCAATTATTAACATGTATGCCCCAAATGTAAGGGGAACCAAATTTGTCAAAGCAGCTTCACTACATACAGCTTAAATCATATAGTACCCTCACATAGTGATAGTAAGAGACGTCAGTACCCCATTCTCATCAGTGGACAGGTCATGCAAACAAAAACTAAGCAGAAATACTGGATCTAAATGTAAATCAACCTAGCAGATATTTACAGAACATTTCACCTAAAACCAAATATTATAACTTCATGAAATTTTCTCCAAAATTGTCCACTTACTCAGATATTCAACAGACACGCAAAACTGAAATACCTCCCTGAATTCTATTATGCCACCATGGATTAAAGCTGGACATCATCAACAACAGAAAAAAACAGAAAGCAACTCCTGAAAACTGAAAAACTCTCTACTGAATGAAAAATTTGTCAAGACAGAGATAAAGAAATTAAAGACTTCAGAATTCAATGAAAATGAATACACAGCATATACAGACTTATAGAACACAATGAAAGTAGTGCTAGGAAAAAAGTTTATATCACTAAAGGCTTGTATAATTATATATAAAAGGTTTATATGCAATCTCATACTAGCAATTTAACAGCACACCTAAGAGCTCTAGAATGAAATGAACAAAAATTAATGAAATAAAGAGTTGGTTCTTTGCAAAATCTACAAGATAAACAAACCTTTATACAAACTAAGAGACAGAGTGAGGATATACAAATTAACAGCATCAGAAACAAAAAGGGATGCATAACAATAGATAACAAGAAAATTCAGAGAATTATAAGGACATATTTTTTAAAACCTATACTCTACCAAATTGGTAAATCTTTTTTAAAGTCAATTTTCTTGATAGATACCACTTACAAAGTTAAATCAAGATACCAGATAAACAATTCAAACAAACCAATAACCACTAGTGAAATAGAAGCAGTTATCAAAAGTCTCCCATTCAAAAACAGCACACTTCTGGAAGGTTTTAGCACAGAATTCTACCAGACTTTCAAAGAAGAGTTAATGCCAATACTGGTCAAATTATTACACAAGATAGAAACAAAAGAAACATTATTCAACTCATTTTATGAGACCATAGTTACCCTAATACCCAACCCACATAAAGACTCAACAACTAAAGACAATTACAGACCAAGTTCCATATGAACAAAGGCAAAAATACAGAATAAAATATTTTCAAACCAGATCCTAGAGTGTATCAATAGATCATCCACCATGATCAAGTAAGCCTCATCTCAGAAATGTAGTAGTTCAGTATCTGAAAATTAATAAATGTAATCTACCATATAAACAAACTGAAAGGAATATCACATAACCATTACAATAGATACATAAAAGGCCTTTGACAAAATCCAACATTTCTTCACAGTAAAAGTACTAGAGAGATCAGGGATGCAAGGGATATACCTAAAGATTATAAAGACAATTTATAACAAGCCCATAACCAACATTAATTTCAAAGGAGAGAAACTCAATTCAGCTAAAACCAGGGACAAGAAAGGTAGAGCGCTAAGACAACTGAAGGAGATCAGGGTATATAAATTGGAAAGGAAAAAGCCAAAGCATCCCTATTTGCAGATGATATGATAGTATATACAAGTGGTCCCAAAATTTATCAAAAACCAGGGAATCTCCACAGCCCATAAAAACTTACAGCAAAGTAGCTGCCGATAATGTTAACTCAAAGAAATCAGTAGCTCCCCTATATACAAATGACAAATGTACATTTACACAATGAATTATTACTTACATGTTAGAAAATGACATCATGAAATTTTTAGGTAAATAGGTAGAACTTGAAAAACTCTTTCTGAGTGAAGTAATCCAGACCCAGAAAGATAAATATGGTGTATATTCAGTTATAAGTGGATATAACTGTTAAATAAATGATAACTAAGCTACAATTTATAGACCTAGAAAGGTTAGTTAAAGAGGGCTTCCAGGGGATAGGGGCAATGAAACTCCCTTGGAGGGTAAATAGATTTTACTGGCAGACTGGATGTTGGTGGGAACAGAATGTGGAATCATGTTTCATAACAAATAAGATGGAGGAAGAGAGTAGGAAAAAAGGCTGGATTTGAGGGGTTTAAGGGAATAATATGGAAATCTAGTGCAATTGAAACTTTTTGGAATGTATGAAAATGAGCCTACTAAGAACTCCCTAGTAACAGAGGATGCAGAATTTCAACTAGCCAGTTCTTGGGTCTTAGCTATATACTTATAACACTTAGTATTATACACCATGTATGTATATATTATGGCTAACACCAAGTCAGTGGCAGGACTTGGTCCCATTTCATTGAGTTGTTGTCCAAGAAGGTCCCAAGGAAATTTCCAAACAACCTAGGCTATCTCTAAGACAAAGTACTATTCTCTGTAAACTGGCAATAATGCCCCATTGTAGAGGTAACACCCACACAATTCAACAAACGTGAAGAAGTTATGCTAGTCCCTGCAGGGAGCCTTCACCACTATGTTCTAGACTCTTTAGAAGGTACTGTGCAAGCTACTGAAAGAGAAATGTGCACACCATCCCAGTCACAAAACCTCTGACCTACAATCTACCCTGCCTGCAAAAAAAGCTAGGACAATGGTGGCAAAAACTTGTGGGAGTGGTCAAGCAATTTTCTGATTTGACTTAAGACCCTCTATACAAAAAGGAACTCATACCTGATACTGCTTGGGTAACCAGAAATCAGAGACTTGATAGCCCACAGGATAAAACCAAAAACTACTAGTCTAAAACGTGTTTGTGTGTGTTTATGTAATGACCCACAATGATATTCTGTTATACTCATAGATTAGTGCCTTATCTATTCATCATCAGAGAGGTTTCCTCCAAGAACATATGGGAACAGATAGAAAACCACAGCCATAAATTACTTGAAGGCAGAGTCTAAATGTGAGGTCCCCAACAATTTCTACCTCTCACAGCTCATCATCCTGTGGAAAAGGAGACAGAATGTTTGTGACATCTAGAGGGGATGGATGATGCCAGGAAAACAAGGCCCTGTGAATCAACTAAGCAGGGGGTATATGAGTTCACAGAGACTGAAGCAGTAAGCACAGGGTATCCATGGATCTGTATCAAGTCTTCCATGTATGTATATATTATGGCTAACACTTAGTATTTTTATGAGATTCCTGACAGTGGTAACAAGTGGGTTTCTGATTCTTATATCTGTCTTTAAGATTCTTCTGCTGGTTGCTATGTCCAACTTTGATATAGTTTTTGCTCCGTTTTATTATATTTTATTTTGACATATTTGGTTGCTATCAATTTCAAACCTATTTTTTTCTAATGAGAAACAAAGAACAAGTGGATATATAGGGGAACGGAGAAGTGAGGAAGAAGAACTGGAAGGAGCAGAGAGAAGGTAAACTCTACAGATTATATTAAACGAGAAATGATCAATTTTCTTTAAAAGAAAAAAATAATCAAACATTATTAGTAATTTTACACACTAGCAGTTTAAGGAATAAACTTTTGAGGTTATTATAAACAACAGCATCGACTATGAAAGACATGGGGATAGAAACATTTATAACGAAGATTTATAATTGAAAGTATAAAAAAGAATTTATAAATTTGAAAAAATATTTGAGAAATGGAAAGGTATACCATGATCATGGATCTATTTAACAACATTGTTAAAATTGTAGTTATTCACAAACTATATATTTATAATGAATATATGTTTATTATGAATTTAATCCATAAACTAATGGGATATTATTGTAGATATTAAGAAATAAATTTTTAAATTCTTTGGAAATTTGAAGTGCTTAGAATACTTAAGTTAATTTGATAAAGAATAAAGTTAGAGTCCAAATGTTATCCAGTTACATTGCTTTATAAAGCTGCAATATTAAAAAAATCATCTAATCTTGGTGGTAATCTTAGATTGGCTAAGATAAAAGACACAGAGGACAGCCTATGCTGGAGAAGATGCAGAGCAAGGGGAACACTCCTCCATTGTTGGTGGGAGTGTAAGCTTGTTCAGCCACTTTGGAATGGAGTATGGCGATTTCTCAGAAAACTGAGAATCAATCTCCCCAAGGACCCAGCAATACCACTTCTGGGTGTATACCCTAAAGATGCACAGTCACACTCCAAAGGCATTAGCTCAACTATGTTCATAGCAGTGTTATTTGTAATAGCAAGAACCTGGAAACAACCTAGATGTCCCTCAACTGAAGAATGGATTAACAAACTGTTGTACATCTACATAATGGAGTACTACTCAGCAGTAAGAAAAAATGATATCCTAAAATTTGCAGGCAAATGGATGGATTTGGAGAATATCCTCCTGAGCGAGGAGGTATCACAAACCCAGAAAGATAAGCAGGGGATGTACTCACTCATTAGTGGACTCTAAACAAACAAACAAACAAAATAACAAGAAAAAAGCAAAGCATGCCCAAGATGCAAACCACAACCACTGAACAGCTTGGGATCAGAAACACCTTGGACTGACTCCTTTGATCCCACTCCCCCTAGAGGAACACCTGACTTAGTCTTGAGCTTGAGGGGAGAAAACTGGATTTGCCAGGAGTGGAGGCTGAACTAACCAGTATTGGGACAGTGAGACCATGGGACTGCCTGCCACCTGCCCAGGGAGGGGATGGGGAGTTGTGAAGAAGACAGAGTGACCTGACGTGCTGGGAGGGGGAAAGGACCTTGAATAAGGATATACAAGGATAGAAAGTGTGACTTCTTTGTTCATAATAATAATAAAAAAGTTAAAAAAAGAAAAATAATAAAACTGAGTAGAACTAAAATATTTGTGGCAAACTGAATTATAGCCAGTATGTATAGTCAAAGCAGTAAAGAATGAAGGGTATTCTTTTCAACAAACAACACTGGAGCAATTAAGTATCAATATTCATAAAAAAGAACTTGGCTATAAAGTTCTTATTGTATCAAAATATTTGTAAAATGATTTTATTCTGGATTCAAAATCCTAAAAACGTAAGACTCCAGAAAGCAATGTAAGCGATAACATTTGCAGATGTGATTAGTAAAATTGGTCTTAGATAAAACACCAAAGCACAGTCCAAGGAAAAAAATTATGTTGACCTCTTCAAAAGAAACTGTTGGGAGAAGCAAAAGACAGATCACAGATAAGGAGAAAACATTTACACATCACATATGAGATAAAAATTTTGTCCCAGTTGAGAACCCCTATAGATCCTACTATTGAAGAAGTGAAAAGCTGAGGCAGTAGTATCTCTTTTCCCCATGAATTCAGTGCTAGTGTAGAACAATGGTTCTCAAACTTCCTAATTCTGCAATCTTTTAATACAGTTCCTCATATTGTGGTGACCCCTAACCATAAAATTAGGTTTGTTACTACTTCATAATTGTAATTTTGCTACTGTTGTAAATTTTAATGTAAATATCTCTATTTTCAAGTTATCTCAGGTAACTCCTGCAAGAGGATTGTTCAGCCCACAAGGGGGTCACAACCCACAAGCTGAAAACCACTGGTCTAAATATACATTGGAATCTTGTATTAAAAAAGAAAGTAAATGTTTTTACTCAGAGTACTTTAAAAGTACTTTTAAAACTCAACTGTAAAAAAAAAAAACAACCCAATTAAAACTGGACAAATAATCAAGTAGATATTTTATTCATTAAAAAAATGTGGGTGGCAAATGAAATGAATTTTTATTTCCCTTGTCATTAGGGAAATGAAAATTAAAATGATAATATACTATACACCTCCTAATAAGCCTAAATATATTTTAATAACTAAGAAAACCAAGTCTTGGTGACAATATAGGGCTACAGTTCTTGTATACTATTAGTGAGGATCTACAATGGTATGCTAATGTTGAAAAGTACATTGTTGGTTTTGTAAAATGTTAAACATCTATAAGTCAGCAATTTATTCTCTTAGGCATTTTCTCAAGAAAAATTAAAATATATTTTCCTACAAAGAATTGTACAGGAATGTTTATAGCAGCTTAGTTTGTAACAGTGACAAACTGGAAACAAACCTATTGACATATTAATGCACAAATAAACTATGATGTAACTAGATAGTGGAATACTTCTAAGCAATATTATATGCTACAGAATTGTAATAGCAGGTATGTAGTATAGTCAAAGGAGTATGGAAAACACTATAACTTTTAAAACTAGAAACTTTTAAAAATATGAAAATCTCTAGCATACACACACATATATATGTATGTATACATATATATGGAGTTTTAACATATAACAGGGCAATAATGTCCTACTAGAGACTAACAAAAATCCACGTAGCTGGTATGAGTTACTTCTTTTGGAATTGTTGGTCACTGGTGTCACAATATTATACCCTCATATATTATAGTCTATTGCTATTGTTCTTAGTTACACTCACAACTTTGCAGTAAGATCCTATTGCTGAAGACATTACATACACAGAACATAGTGAGGATCAAGGAGGTCTGAATTTCAAAGTGTCACCTCTACTGGTTAATTCTCAGAGTGATGGAAGTTTTTATGAAACCTACTGAAGGAGAAAGATAATCATTAGTCAAATAGAGCTATGAACCCTGTGAGCTAAAGAATGATTGACTCCAAAAGAGATGTTCATGTTGCAATAGTGACATGAACATTATGTGAGTAAACAACTACTTTCTTGTTGAATTTAAGTCATGTTCTAAAGATAAAACCCATGCCTGGCACCATCACCATGCTAAGAATATGTCTAGGCAGTTCAGAGACACCAGAGAGAATCTACTATTATTCTGATAAAAACACACAGTATTTAACTGACTCCTAATGGCTTATTATTATGACTATTATTATTAGTATTATTATCAGTGCATCTTTTAAAACTACATCTGAGAAGTTTCTGCTTTCAGTAGACAGAAATTAACATGATGACCCACAACTTTCCAAGGTACAAAGAATAAGGAAATGAAGATAGTTTACCCCTAAAGACAGAATTACCTCCATCCCATGGCTCATGAATCATCTCAGAAGAGGGGCATAAAGAAGTAATAGCCTAAGGTGGTGAATAACTACAAGAAACATTATCTTCCAGACACAGCAGGGCCAGTACACATATGAATCCACATATGAATTTTGACAGAATGTCAATCCATTCCAAATCTCAACATAGAGAGAGAGGAGATGAGCAAACTATTCTACTTCCAACTAGTGGCAATATTGGCAATAGTTAGCTGTTGTAACAGTTTACTCTAAGAGTATAGGCCCTGCTAAGTCAACCACTCTCCAGTGAAAGATCTCATATCCAAGAATATTTGGAAATCACAAATTTGTCTTGAATGTTTTTAAAATAGAAGGATAAAAAGGGGTAGGAAAGGGGGTGAATCAGTTAAGAGGTGAGAGAGATAGGAAACATGATGTATGAAGCTTTCAAAAAACTAATTAAGAGTAAAATAAGTATGGAGAATAATAAAAGATAGATATAAAAGTACATACTGCATGATTCCATGTATAGAACACTTCAAAATGTAATATATATTTATATATATGTGTATATATATATAAGGTCAGAGATTACATAGAGATATGCATGACACTGGTTCAAGAGGTGAGTACAGGGAAAGATGTATGAGATTACAAGGGACAGTGTGGGATTTTTGAGGGTGTGGGATATGTTATTGTCTTGACTTAGGCCATGTGTTTAAGCAGGCATGAGTAGGTTAAAAGTCCCATTGTGATTTGTTACTGTCCATGACTCCAAACTCTTAATATGTCTACCTATTTACATAAACATTTAGCAATAAGCCTTCAATATTTGTTCTAAAATCTCCTTCCTCTCTTCTGCTTATATGGTTCTTTGCTAAAATCTGTTCCTTTCCATCCTTTTCAACATTTATTCTGATCAATTACTAACTATTCTTTCACTTAGCTTATATTATTTTTCCATGAAGCCTTCTCTAATGATGTCTAATTTTATAGCTAGCCCTCAACCCTATAACAAGTGCTTGCAATATCTGTGAATCTCTTTCTTTATGGTAAAATCTCTATTACCAGCATCACTTCCTTCACTAGAATGTCAATTTTTGAAAGTATATATATGCATATATGTATATATGTAAATGATTATACATATATAATCATTCATCTTTGAATCACTAGCACCTAGCACAGTAGCTAATTACACTAAAATTACTAAGACTGTTAAACAAACAAATACTTGACCTTGTTTATTAGCTCCATAGTCTAATAACAATATTTGTAGAATAAACAAAATATTACAGAATCAGGTTCCTTGAGATTTTTGTTGTGTTGGTTAATAAATGATGCTTTAAACATAGACAAGTTAGTTCATCCAGTAACAGGAAGTAATAGAGTTATCTGCCTTCTAGAGTCACATGAATCTCAGTGTTCCTGAGCCACATCACAGCTTTTTCAGACTCACGAAAACCTCTTTTCCATGGAACATCATGACCAAGATGCCTATAATCCTGGGTATGTCACCACTGACTCTGCTCTTTATAGAAAACCAAAGAATATCTGTTTCTTCCCTTTCTAGTTTTCTGTTTGCTCAGATGCATGCCAAACTGAAGGATAAAATCTGCCCAGTTAGTGAATGTGACCACTTATTTGCAAAATGCTGCAATGTCCCTATTTTCTTATAAGCCCAAACAAATTTCTCCTACCCTTTCTTCATCATTACTTGCCAGTTTCTAAGCTTCTCGCCCTTCTGTCTCACATTCAGAGGAACTAACACCTATCTAACAGTTAAAATCTTCCACTTCCACCCTCATGACTCACTACATTCTCATTGTGTTCTTTTTAGTGAGGAAAGCTCTTGACGTCAATTTCCAGTAAACGTTCACAACTAAACCACAATGATCTGAGGCCACATCTTAGTATCCAGTGCCGAAGCCAGAGCTAAATGCCATTCCAGGCTAAGAGCTTGGGCTAGTGAACTATCTTATAGGCTCCTAGTTTGATCTCTCCCTCTCTTGATCTGTTATTGCAGCGCCATCTACTCCTGCCCTCAGTGAGATCAGCTTTAGAGGTGGTTAGACAGAAACTTCAAAAAGCCTACCAATGCTGGAGTTCTATCTTTATTTAATTTTGTTTTGGAGGCCAATATGTAACAACTCCAAGGAGCTTTGCTTTTACATAGACCATTTATGAGACATTAATAGGAGCTTCTCAAAGAAAACCAAAAACAAGGCAGTAAAGAATGCAAGAAATCCATAATCAGAACATTTGAAAGTAAATGACAATTTTAGTACCATGTAAGCAACCAAAGGAGGGAAGCAGCCAACAGTCCTTTACAGACAGGGTACCTATGAACCATAACAACCAGCATGGCACTGTGGCACAATAAACCAAAGGATTAGTAATAGTGTCACTTGGTGATAACATACAGGTCTCAAGTTGTACTTAAGATTCACTCATCAAGAAGGAAATCCAAGGCTAGTGAAGTTGTGGATCCTGAAGGAGAACCTACAACTGCCTCTTTATTAAACTAGCATCATCCTTAACTACAATCTAAATGTTTAACCTTATGCCCACAGATAAGTGTAGTCCTCAGTCCACATCAATGAAACTTATGCTTTCATCAGACAAAAGCTATTACAGTAAACCACAACCTATCAAAATGAGGAGGTATGAGCCCAGTCTAATGAATACATCTATGAAACAGCTTCCATACATAAGGCCCAGGGATCATTGGAGGGAAGTGGGCAGAAAGACTATAAGAGTAAGAAGAACAGGGAGCTTGTTGTGTCTTCCGAGAATATTGGAAGCTACACACACAAAGTCTCACCAGTGTGACTGCCTAAACATGAGTTGAGCAAGGACAACAGTAGAGACTCTAATGCAAATGGGGCAGAGAAGAGGGGAGTGTTTGAGAGAAGCCCATAAGGCCTCAAACCTAGACAAAGAACTATGGGCAACTAAAGGATGCTGAGAATGGGAGAGATTATCTTCTCGAGGAAAGAGCACACTAACTGGTTATTCAATACCAAGTGGTCATCCCAAAATTATACATGTAAGTAATAATATGTAGACTGAACAGGCTGTAATCATGTATATAGCAATGTGTGTGAGAGAGAGAGAGAGGAAGAAAGAGAGGGGGTAATTAATGACAAAAGATTCCATGAATTTGAAAAGTAACTATGAGAGGTATACAGGAGGACTTGGTGAAAGGAAAGGGAAGGGGGAAATAATGTAATTATAATCTCAAAAGGTATGGGAAATAATTTTAAAAACAAAATGAATGACTTTTCTATGCACCTTTTAATAAATGTGTAAGTTAATGTGTAGGTCTGTAAGAGAAAAGTATACTTACAAAAACTATTTGCTTACTGATAATTTCTTATTCATAATATTTGTGTCATTACACTGAAGTCTATTTAGGTCTGCTAATGGACAAGCCAGCACGTATTAACTCAAGACATGCAGACCTTGATGGGAGAGCACACTTCTCCTTATCCTCCATAGATGCATTAAGACTTGGGCCTGCATTATCAGACTAATGTCAGCTTCTGCAAAGCACAGAGCTTTAGTAGCCTTCACTATCTGCAGGTAGGATCAAGGTGAGTCAGATTTCAAGTTGTCACTGACCTGCAGTTGCTTCCAGGCACGGAAAAACCAGGTGTTAGCAGTGTAACTTCGTGAAGATGACTCACTGAGTTCAAAGCATACAGATCATGTTTTGATAAACAAAACTTTAGAACCAAATTTAGTTGAAGCCCCATAGCTGCCACTTATCATAACTACAGCCTTAAGCAACTTCCTTAAGCTGCCAGATATCCAGTTTCCTCATCTTTAAAAAAGGATATTTATATTGTCCTCATGGTTGGTCTAAGGAGTCAATATGATAGAATTTCCTGAATGCTTCAGTGGCAGAGGTTCAGTGAGTGCTAAGTGAAAGATCAAGTCATTGGCCCTGAGCTCCTCTAAGGTCTTCGGAGTAAAAGGTACTAGAGGCTGGAAAGGCTTTCCGAACTTTTTCCTTGTTTTGTTTCTTGTAAATACTTCTTTAAAAGTTTTGCTTATCTTTTGGTAGAAAAAGTTTATGAAGAGAAAAATAAGGAAGAGAAAAATAAAATGAAATAAGTGAGAAAAGAAAAATCCAAATGATAGTGGAGGATTTTCTTCCCACTTGGGAGGTCAGCAAGGTGTTAATAGCCCCTAACATGGGCTATAGATCTTTATAATAAGGCTGTTCCTTGAACTAGTTATCCAAAACTCTCACACAGTCCACCCAGCAGATAGCATATCTTCTTTATTATCATAAAACCATGAAGAACTTTGCAGTAAAACATACTACTTTTTCATTTGGTGAAAATGGGTAGTCAGTAGAAAAGATTTGCCTCTAAACACCAGCATAGAGATTAATGGTTTGTATTGAGAGTTCTTTCCTACTAGCTTTGGAAGTATGTATTTGTCTCTTTCTCAAAACCTTTGTTCAAACAGTCTTTACAGTCCAATTTCCCAACCTCCCTCTTGCCCAGCATCAGAAACCTTGGAGACCAGATCTAGACAGATATCTGGTTTCTGCAGATTCTTTTGCTTCAATACCTATGCCTAAAGCTAGTCCTGATAATACCCTGAGGGCAGGTGCCTACCTCACAGATTGACTTACACAATGGATGCTTGATGGAGTATAAAGAAATACTGTAGGCTGGCTATGAACACAAGCCAACATAAAAACAACCATTAGAAACACGAGCCACTATAACTAAATCAACACACTAGTTGCTGGAAGGAAACCAAAGAAAAAAACAATGGCTAAAACTTCACACACACAAAAAAAAAAAAAGAAAAAGAAAGAAAGAAAAAAACCTCTACCCTTCCTTTTGATCAGGTGAAACGCCCAAATTAAAGAGGAAGACATCCACCCTCTGTGCCCCAACTCAAAGCCACACTCTATCAAAATTGTAGTGTCTTAAATCTCAATCATAGCTCTGCCTGGAATAGACCTAAGACTTGTCTGTTCAGTAAATTTGTCATCTACTTTCAATTGCCAAGTAGGGGAAAGGGCTAGCTGCTTCCTGTGGCCATGTGACTAGTCTCTCTTGCTTAATTTTATTTCTATCATGCTTGTGGAAGGGAGTGGGTAATACTTCTTTGAGGGCATATACAATGTCTTGTAGCTGGAATGTTAATAGTTCCAGTCTCATCTCTGTAAGAAACTTATAATAGTCTCCTCTCTCTAGGAGTCTTTGGCAGACAAACTCCTGTGTTTTGTGTAGATTCTCTCTACTTTATAGAAAATAACACATTGTATTGTGTTCTGTGTAGCCCTATCTCTGTCCTCCATGGTAGTTCCTTTGGGACTGACAACACAAAGGTTATCTTTGTGTTTTCAGCACCTGAGCACAATGTCTGGCCATTGGGACATTCAGGCTAGTAGGGAATTGGGGAGGAAGGCAGTAGTTCAAGGGCTTCCAATGAGTCAAAGGCTACCCAGAGAGCATAACAGAGTTCTTCCTTTCTAACCTCTTGTTAGCAAAGCTGATACCCTTTGAGTGGGAGTAAGTTAGCTGAGATGGCCTGGATTTTGGATCACTTCCTGTGAGCATAAAGGTAAGAAAACATTGTATTTAAAAGAGAAATAATCTTAAATGGCCCACACAGGAAACCACATTTCAGTTCGGCATCTGCTTCTGATCAACCAGTTTCAAAACAGTGAAGATTCCGTTTTAAGATTGAGAAAGCAAAGCTTTGCTCATCCAGCAGATACAATTCTTCTTTGACTCAGTCTTCTAATATGTATGATTGCCCAGACGGACGAGTCCCTTAAGAACAGAACTATTACTAGACAAATTCTCCATTTCTCCGCCCTATCCACAGTACCGCCAAAGCAGTGTAACTTCAGTGGGTACCCAACCCCTGATTCTTTACTTAGATCACTAAAACCTGGTCATTATTTATAACTATAAGGTTTAGTAGCCTGTGAGGGAGACTTTGGAAAGTTGAAGCTATCTCCTCATCCTCTCGCCTGAATTTTATGTGAGTAAATGTGGTCACAGGGAACTTTCCTCTCTCTCCTTTAGATCATAATTAAATGAGCTTCTCACAGTTCTTGGTTCAAGAAAGACCTGCTACAGACATTTTGTATTGGCAAGGGACAATCACATCGGTCTCAAAGTTAGGATCAAAACTTAACTATCACTCTGTTGAATACTTGCAGCCTAAAAATAGGTCCATGAGTTAGAGATTACTGCAGTATCAAGTTGTGTGTTTCCTCCCAACTTCATGGTACATATATCAAGGATCAGTTAATATGAAGAAAGAAGAGCAGTGTTTGCATTGCTCTTTAAAAGTCTCCAAACTAAGAATTCTTAAGGAATATCTAGGAATAAAATTATAAAGTACAGTTTCAGACACCTGCTGTGTTTCAGAATTCTTTTTTTTAACCCATCTTATACCAAAGCATGACAGTTGGAGCATTAACTTTCAGATGAAGATAGTACATCTCCTGGCTACTGTTCTAAATCACTCTGGCTATTACTTTTCTCCCCACTTTAAAACCATAGGTCAAGTTTTCTAAAGAACAAACAACATGGAAGATCTTCCCCATTTCATCTCATCTCACACACACAAAAAATTCAACCATAAGAACTCACCACACACAGGAAGAAATCCAGGGCTATCGTGATGTATGCTCCTGGATCTCAGGTACAAAGAGGTATCAGATAACAAAGTAAATCAAAGTATTTCTAGCCTGATTGCCAGAGGGAACTGCTGATCTAAATATTTATGAAATAACAAATCTTAAATTTACTAGAGAGCTTTGGAGATTCGTAAAATGCTGTGCCAAACCTTAGCTGGTTCAGAGATATTATAAGTCTTAAGTCTTACCTTTTGTAGGCAGTTTCCCTCAATACTTCAATTGGAATTTGTTGACTCTGTTTAAGGTCGCCAACTCAAGCTGGTAACGCAGAAGTCTGGGTCTATTTGTGTAAAAGGAGAAGTAAAGAGAGAAAAAATATGATCACCCTGTGACGACAGGAAACCCAAGCAAGAAGAGTGAGGAAGTGAAAATGCGTGTTCTCTCTTAGGCTCAGATATGCAACTGTTCCCCAGTGGTTTATTTAGAGACTTCCACCCACAGGCCACTCTAAGTTGGCTTCAGGGAACCAAAAACCCTGACATAGAATCTGAGTCCTTCGGCATGTTACAGTGATTTGGGTGCTGATTCTTGTCTAGAGAACAATGCATTTCCATCGAAATGGCACCTAGGAGTTACGTGTGGATCTTTTCTTTTGTACCTGGAGTCCCACCACCTGATCTCAAACTATACTACTAAACCATACTGACAAAGATAATATGATACTAGAACCAAAACATACTTGTAGACCAATAGGACCAAATAAATGACACAGAAATAAACTAGTACACGTTTTGGACAAAAGCATAAAAATGTGCACTAGAAAAACTGAGAGCACTGAATAAGAGGTGCTGACAGAATTAGGTACTAACAGAAGGTTTAAATTAAATCTGTATCTTTTATCCTGCGTAAAAATCAGTTCAAAGTAGATCAAAGACCTTAATTTAAAACCTAGAATGCTAAAACTGCTAGGGAAAACACTTTAAGATATCAATAATAAGCAAAACTTTCGGAATAAAATCTCAATAGAACAGAAATTGTTACCAGGAATTGAAAAATGTGATTACAGAAGGACTACTGATTTCTTTGAGTTAATCTTGTATCCTGCTACATTGCTGAAGGTGTTTATCAGCCGCAGAATTTCCTTGGAAGAATTTTGTGGGTCACTTATGTATACAATCGTATCATCTGCAAATAGAGATAGTTTCACTTCTTCTTTTCCAATTTGTATCCCCTTAATCTCTTTTCATTCCCTTATTGCTTTAGCTAAAACTTCGAGAACTATATTGAATAGATAAGGGGAGACAGGACATCCTTGTCTAGTTCCTGACTTTAGTTGGATTGCTTTGAGTTTTTCTTCATTAAGTTTGATACTGGCTGTCGGCTTCTTGTAAATCGCCTTAATTATATTTAGGTATTCTCCCTGTATTCCTGATCTCTCCAGGGCTTTAATCATAAAGGAGTGTTGGATTTTGTCAAAGGCTTTTTCCATATCTAAGGATATGATCATGTGGTTTTGTTCCTTTAGTTTGTTTATATGATGGATAACATTTACAGTTTTTTGTATGTTAAACCAGCCCTGCATTTATGGGATTAAGCCTATTTGGTCGTGGTGGATGATATCTTTTATACAATGAAAATGAATCTACAACGTATCCAAACTTGTGGGACACAATGAAAGCAGTCTTAAGAGGAAAATTCATAGCGCTAGATGCCTACATGAAAAACCTAGAGAAATCCCACACTAGAGACCTAACAGCGCAGCTGAAAGCCTTAGAACAATTAGAAGCAAACTCACCTAGAAGGAGTAGATGGCAGAAAATAATTAAACTTAGAGCTAAAATCAATACAATTGAAACAAAAAGAACAATACAAAGAATCAATGTATCTAAGAGTTGGTTCTTTGAGAAAGTTAACAAGATAGATAAGCCCTTAGCCAAACTAATCAAAAAACAGAGAAAGAGTGTTCAAATCAACAAAATCAGAAATGAAAAGGGGGACATAACAACAGACCCCCAGGAAATCCAGAGAATTATCAGATCATATTTTGAAAATCTGTATTCCAGAAAAATGGAAAACCTAAACGAAATGGACAGCTTTCTGGACAGGCACCATCTACTAAAACTAAATGAAGATCAGATTAATTACCTAAACAGGCCTATAACTCTTAAGGAAATTGAAGCTGTCATTAAAAACCTCCCTCAAAATAAAAGCCCTGGTCCAGATGGTTTCAGTGCCAAATTCTACCAGACATTCAAAGAAGAATTACTACTGTTACTCCTCAAACTATTTCACACAGTATAAACTGAAGGAATATTGCCAAATTCCTTTTATGAGGCCACAATTACCCTAATACCCAAGCCACTCAAAGACACAACAATGAAGGAGAATTACAGACCAATTTCCCTCATGAATATCGATGCGAAAATTCTCAACAAAATTTTGGATGATAGTTTTTATATGTTGTTGTATACGGTTTGCCTGAATTTTGTTGAGAATTTTTTTCTTCTTTTTTTATTATTATGAATAAAGAAGTCACATTTTCTATCCTTGTATATCCTTATTCAAGGTCCCTTCCCCCTCCCACCATATCAGGTCATTCTCTCTTCTCCACATCTCCTCAGCCCCACCATGGGCAGGCAGTCTCAAGGTACAATGGTCCCAATATTGCTTAGTTCAGCCTCTACTCCTGGCAAATCCAGTTTTCTCCCCCCAACATCAAGACTGAGTCAGGTGTTCCTCTAGGGAGAGTGGGATCCAAAGTGTCAGTCCAAGGTGTTTTTGATCTCAAGCTGTTCAGTAGTTGTGGTTTGCAGCTTGGGCATGCTTTGCTATTTTTATTGTTGTTGTTTGTTTAGAGTCCACTAAAGAGAGAATTTTATCATCAATATTCATGAGGGAAATTGGTCTCTAATTCTCCTTTTTTGTTGTGTCTTTGAGTGGCTTGGGTATTAGGGTAATTGTGTCCTCATAAAAGGAATTTGGCAATATTCCTTCAGTTTCTTCTGTGTGGAATAGTTTGAGGAGTAATGGTAGTAATTCTTCTTTGAATGTCTGGTAGAATTCTGCACTGAAACCATCTGGACCTGAACTTTTATTTTTAGGGAGGGTTTTAATGACAGCTTCAATTTCCTTAAGGGTTATAGACCTGTTTAGGTAATTAATCTGTTCTCTGTTTAATTCTGGTAAATGGTATCTGTCCAGAAAGCTGTCCATTTCTTCTATATTTTCCATATTAAAATGTTTCTACATAGCAAAGAGCCTATCAGAAAGTGAACAGAGAACCTGCAGAATGGAATAATACCTTGGCCAGCTATATGTCAACTAGAAATTTGATATCTACAAATATACTGAACTACACAAATTAAGCACCAAAAAACTTCAAAACTACATATTAATAAATAGGCCAATGAATTTAAGAGTCAAGTCTCCAAAGAAGAAATACAAATGGCCAACAGATAGTTTTAAGTATTCAACATCCACTAACAGTAAGGAAATGCAATATAAAACTACTTTGAAATCCTGGCCCACTAGTTTTTACAATTTTTTCAATCCCCTTGTCCATGTTCTCTGATCCTTAGGTTTGAGATGTATTCATTGAAGATGGGCATCCCCATGTTCAGATGTTCTCTGCATTTTGGCTAGTTGATGCTTTCTTTAATGGTCTCTGTTTGCTTCAAGGAGAAGCGTCTTTAATGATAGTTAAGACCTATACTTATCTGTGGGTATAAGAATAAATATTTAGAATACAATTTGAGTTATATTGTTTTGATAAACTGGAAATAGTAGATTCTCCACTAACTTCCATGACTTTACTAGACCCTGGTAGTTAACTAGCTTTCCAGGACCAGGTGTGATATCTCTCCTATTGAACAGCCCTTACGTCCTATTAGATAGCTGCTAGTTACCACCAGGATATGAGAGTCACTATTGCACCATTAGGGTTATCTTGTCATGACAGCCATTGTGTGGCTTATGTAGCACATGAACACGCATCACAGCTGTATAGGACTATTGGTTGTGTCCCTCACTTAACAGAGTGCATAGTGTCTTCTGATGTATGAAAGCTAGATTTTTAAAGGGGAGAAAATCCAGCTCAAATCCACCTAGTCCTGGTCTGAAATACATCATGCTTTCAGCAATAAGGTCTTCACTCAAACTTCTCAGAGACAACTCTGATGGCCAGTTTTATGTCAGCTTGACACAAGTTAGAGTTATTTGGGAGCAGGAAATCACAACTGAAAAAAAGATCACACAAAAATGGACTATGGACAATCTCGTGGTGCAATTTCTTGATTGATAGATATGAGCCCAGACTACTGTGGTGCCACTAGCGGGCTAGTGCTCCTGGGTACTATAAGAAAACTAGCTATATGGAAAAAGCCAGTAAACAATACTCTACAATGGCCTCTGCATCAGCTTCTGCCTCCAAGCTCCTGCCTTGATTTCCTTTAGCAATAAAATGTGACCTGAGAGCTGTAAATTTAAGAATTTATTTTCTCACTGAATTTCTTTTGGTAATAGTATTTTATCACAGCAATAAACCCTAACTGAGACATAAATTAGTACCAGGTCATGGGATAGTCCTGTGACAGATCTAATCATGTAGTTTTGGGAAGATTGTGGTGGCCTTTGAACTTTGGGGTGGAGATGCCTTTGACTGGTCAGTGTTCAATTGATTATTCTGTGGGAGTTTGGAAGGTAAGACCGTTGATAGTGATGCAAAAGATGGAGAGATGGATTTTGAAATTTCAGGAGGAAATCCTATGAGTCCTTTAAAGACTCTAATGGAGCCATTTTTGAATCAAGAATCTATGGTGTCTGGCCAGCTAGAGCTGAAGGGTCTGAAGTAATTATCGAGACTAGTCCCAGTAAAGTAAATGACTTGCTTTACTGGGACAATCAATGCTGGCTAACTGGAACTGAGATATTAGAATTAATTAAGATGAGACCAGCATCACTGAAGATTGTAAAAATGGGACTACTCCCTCAATGTCAACACACGAAATTGTGGTTCAAAGGAGGCCAAGGCCCGATTACATTCTGGCAGTTGAAGTTCATAACATAGGTAGGAGTAACTCAAAGGATACTGTTTTTTAAGGCATGAAGGGGCTCATGAGAAACATCTGAGGTTTGCCTGGAAATAAGGACAACAACATTCATTGATGAAGTTTTAGCCACAGTTACAATAGAAGTCCCAGAACTGAAGGGTTCATGGATGAATTTGAGGTTTGGCACTATGTTTTGAAACAGGATGAGAGTGGCATGGGAGAATTTGGAGGGAGAAAAGGGAAGGGGAGTGATAAAATTATATTTTAGTTTATTTTAATCACAAAGTATAAAACAAAATTTTAATAAAACAAGAGGCTGCTTTTTTAGTGGCCTCCCCATGGTACTGGCATCTCCAAAACTGCTGCGGGTCTTCTGTTGCAACTGGAATGCACTTTCACTGGCCTCACTTAGGCTCCTTTCATGGTACCAAGCCTCAAGTTTTCTTCAAGACCCCTTCAGTCAGGGGACTTCAACTGATACCAAAGCTAAACCTTCCTCAGTGGCCTCCCTGGCCTTGTACAGTGCTAAGCATTAGCCACTCTCCATTATCCCTTTAGTGTTTCAAAACCTGCACTACCAGGGTGACTCTTACACTACCAAGTTTGGTTGTCAACAGGATGTAAGACCTTAGGCACTTCTGGAACATAGTCTGTGTGCTAACCCTGAGAAACACTTCCCAGAAGACTTCACCTCATTGATGCTGCTGGTCTCTTCTTAATCACAGCTGATTCTTCAGCCCCAGCTTATCAATATCCATTATCCTAGCAAAGCAAAAGTTTCAGATTAGTGATTCTGGTGTCTTGTTAATCACAGCCAATTCTTCAACCTCAAATAATCAGAACCATAGATTCTTAACTCAAATTGCCCAGTAGAGTCTTTGCTTCCCTTTAAAACTTTGAAATCCAGGCCTCCATCTCATGTACTACTGTCAACATTTTTATCTCCCAAGCTCCTACGGAATAACTCACTGAGCTCTCAGTACTCAATGTCTTTTCTACCACAAAGATCCAAAGTCCTTCTACAATCCTTCCCAAAACACTGTCAGGTCTGTCACAACAATACACCACTAGACTCTCATCAACTTCTCTTAGTTTGGGTTACTATTATTGTGATGAAACACCATGACCGAAAAGTAACATGGGGAGGAAGGAATTTACTTTGCTCACAGTTCCTTGTAACAGTTAATCATCAAAAGTCTTAAAGGCAGACATTTTTTGCCTTACACAAGCTTTTCAGTTTCATGAGGACCTGTTTATTAATCGTCAATCTTAGTGGTTGTGCTACTGGTGTTATATTCAAGAAGTTTGCTCCTGTGCCAATGAATTCAAGGCTATTTCCCACCCTCTCTTATATCAGGTTCAGTGTAATTGGATTTATGTTGAGGTCTTTGATCCACTTGGACTTGAGTTTTGTACAGGGTGAGTGTACAGCCCAGTCTTATAGAGGCATTTTCTTAATTGGGCTACCCTCCTCTAAGATTATATAACTTGTGCCAAGTTGACATAAAACTACCCAGAATAGTCACTAAGCATCTTTGAGTCTTGGTGACTTTTTGTGTTTCATGGGAATTATTTCTGCTTCTTAGCTAAATGAGGAGTGTAGAAAAGTTTTATAAAATTCTAAGTATGGCTGGGCATGGCAGCGCATGGTTTTAATCTCAGAACTCAGGTCATAGAGGCAGGCAGATCTCTGTGAGTTCAAATCCAGCCTGACCAATAGAGTGAGTTCCAGGACAGCTAGAGCTGTTACACACAGAAACTCTATCTCTAAAAACAAAAAAATAATCTAAGCGTGTTATGATGTTAGTTACTATTCTCAATATAATTCTTATACAACATCTAGCCAATAATCTTGATTTATGGCACATTCAGAGCATGAGACTTAAAACATGTGTAAGACTGGCCCTAAATCTCAGCTATGTAGAAAACAAGCAGATATTATAATCCTACACTCATGTTCCTTATAAGGACAGGCAGATCCCAGAATGTACAAGAAATGGTCCCTTTGTCCCATAGACTCTTTACAATTCAACAGGATAATGTAACTGTCTATTAAGCTTTCATCTTCTTTGAGCTCAAATACATGAACCACCAACCCTAAACAATATAGCTCAGATTTTCATGCAGTCTTTCCTAAATTCAGAGAAAGAAGAATGATGCACCTTTTAAACAGACAAATAATCTTTGTGATGACAGCCATGGCTGTGATATGTTCATCCTGACCCACCCTGATATAAACCTTAGCTTATCCATCACCAAAGGGCTACACAGCACTGGAACTAGAGTCAAGAAATTATAGAGCATCAGGCAGAATCCTGTCTCTTGTCATGAGAAAGAACCTGTCCGTGGATGGCAACAGACTTTCTTCATAGATCACTTCATGACAGGCCATCAAGTCTTTTGCCAATTATTATTCTCATTTTAAGAATAAGCCAGATATATACATTCTAGAAACTTACAAGTTAACAGTCTTGATTGCATAGGCCTTGGCTATTATGAAGAGTGCTGCAATAAATACATGTGTGCAAGTGTCTTTTTTGTGTAAGGACTTCATTGCCTTTAGATACATGCCCAGAAATGAAAAGTAGATTAAATATATGGTAGTTCCATTTTCAGTTCTTTAAAGAGCTTCCACATTACATATTTTACATAGTGGCTGTGCTCATTTACATTTTTCACGAACAGTTCATGAATTTCCCTTTGTCTGCATCCTCTAAAGAATTTATTTTTTGTTTTGTTTTTTCTAAATTGAATCATTTTGGCTACATTAAAATGATACAAAACCATGGCTAACAATCATAACATATTTACAGAGGACCTAGCATAGACCCATTTTGGCTCCATGATTGTCTCTGTGAGCCACTGTGAGCCCTGCTTAGTTGATTCTGTATTTTGTGGACTATATTCTGGTATCCTTGACCCCTTGGTTCCTACAACTCTTCCTTACTATCTTCTGCTGAATTTTCCAGCCTCTGAGGAAAAGAACCAAATGGAGATCTCCAACTTAGGCTTTCTTTCTGCCTAATGTTTGGCTTGGGGTCTTTGCATCTGCTCCCCTCAGCTACCCAGGGAAGCTGATGATTACTGGGCTAGGTACTGATCTTTGAGTACAACAGAAGATCATTTGAAATCATTTTATTGATTTTTTTTCCTATCCTAAATCTCTGAATTATCCAGCCTCCAGTTCTTGATCATTCAGGCAGTGTCAGGCATGGGCTCCTTTTGTGGTATGGTGGATGATATATGCTTACTTATATGTGGATATTAGCTTTTAAGTAAATAATAATCATGCTATAATCCACAGACCCAGAAAGGGTAAGTGACATGGAGGGCTGGGAATGCAAATGGAAAGGGGAAATCTATTTCCCCTCCCCTTCAAAACCTCCTCAGAAAGGGAAAACAGAGGAGATTTTGTTGATGGGAGAGAGATGAGATGAGGACAGAGGGATGGAGAGAGAAAATATAGGAAAAGGTAACTAGAATTGGAAAGCATAGGGGGGCGATGTGGAAACCTACTTGCCATGGGAATATGCTCTTGTACATTACAAATATTTGTCCTCCTGCTGGTTTAATAAAACACTGATTGGCCAGGAGGTAGGCAGGAAGTGTGGGTGGGGCTACTAGACTAAGAAAACTCTGGGAATAGGAAGAGCAGAGGAGAGATGCCAGCAGACACAGAGGAAACAAGACAACTATGCTGCTCTGAGAAAAGGTACCAAGACACATGGCTAAACAGATCAATGGGAATAGATTGGGTTAAGATGAAAGAGCAAGCTAGCAATATATCTAAGCCTTATAGGTCAATCAGCATAAAATTAATATAAGCCTCTGTGTAATTATTTGGGGCTAAGTGGCAGCAGGGTTGAGAGTGGGTCCAAGCCCCTGGGCTAGGCTGGAAAGTCCAGGCAAAAATTTATTATTACAAATGTCATCCCAACATGGGGCATATACATACACATAAAGCCTTAGAAAGCTTTAAAGGGGTTCTAGAGCACAGAAAGAAGCCAAAAGGAGCTTCTGAGTTGTGTATCTTATGTGGGTCATGGTACAGGGTTGGCTTGGCATGTGGGCTTAAATTACAAAATGGCAGGTTGCTGCAGGCAGCTTAAACTGCAAAAAGGTGGGTTTCCAAAATCTCACAAGAGCCTTGATGTAAGCACAAGCTGCATATGATGGATTTAAGGTTTCTGTTCATACAGACAATAGGGCAGAGTCAAAGATGCTTCTTAGTGGCAGCATTTTCTTGGGTCAGCCCTGTTTGCAGGAGGCAAGCAGAAGGATGGCTCCTTTAAGATGCTTCCTGACTCAGTCTTAGCAGCAAAACACTTGAGTCTTTTAAGAGGCCCTGCTACCAAATACTTAAATGGAGTTCATGAGCAGTAAACAACAGTGCTTGACTTGGTGATTAAATGGACCCTAAAATTCCCTAGAGTGTTAATTATAGCTCCTACCAGTACCTCTGCTAAAAGGCTAAACTCTCTAAAGCTAGACTAGGAGCTGGGTGGAGCCAGCAAACCACCCTAACCACACTCTAATTATTACTCACACTTTAGCAGATTGAGGGTGTGGTCAGAAACAGAAAAAAATAGATGTAGCTGGGTGGAGTCAGCCACCTTAGCCACGCCTTTAATCTTTAGTCACACCTTGGCTGATTAAAAGTGTGGTCAGAAAAAGATAAGAGATATATAGTAGAGACAGATTTTGAAAAACCTCTAAATAGTTTTTATTTAGAATACATAAAATAAATATACACATGCTTGAGCAAAAAGAAAAAGGAAAAAGAATAAAGTGCTTAAAAACAGAGCAAATAATAATAATAAGCCACATAAAGAATGAAATTACTAAGAGTTTCTGGATACTGTATGTTATTGTCTTGTCTTTAAGTTTTCTGACTGAAAATGAAGTAGTAAAAGCTGCTAAAAAAAACTATTTTATTATAAATGCTGCTAGATTAATCCAACCTTTATATTTTGTAAATGAGTTGATTTTAAAATTGAAATCAAAAGATATGCTACTTTGGAGAAGAGTTGTTTTTTTTTTAATTTCCACAGATATTGAGAGGCTGTAATTTATTCCTGATTAAAGAAAATAAAGTTTGATCAAGGAAGACCCCTGAAAAGTCTCTGATAGAAACAGATGGCCCAGATGATTCAGCATTTTAGAGCACCTCTGCTCCAGTTTCCTCTGAGCTCTGCATCTAGAACAACTTCAAGGAGACTGGCTGAGATGATCCAGCCTTACAAAGTACTCCACTAAAGATTGTCCATAATCCTAAAATTTTTCTTTAGGTCCCCATGGTATTGCCAGCACCTCCATTGAGCAGGAAGTAGCCTAGCACACATTATCAAAAAATGGATTATGGATGTTTGTCTTTGTTTATAGTGTTGGTTATAGATAATGGTGGGGGATTAAAGGATATCAGACTTGGGGTTCTTCTTTTAAAAAGAAAAAAGGGGAAATACTGTACGTATATGTTCTGGTACATTGTACATATTTATCTCTGGACCTTTGGGCTAGGCCAAAAAGTCCTGGACAGAAACTTCTTATTACACCCAGTGAAGCAAAGCTCCCAAGTTTCTTAAAGCGTACTGTAGCAAGGACTCCTGGGTATGAAGAATACCAACTCTGCACTGGCCATCATCTTGAGAAACTTCCAGTGGAGTGGCTGAAACACTAACCTACCCATAAAACCTTCAACCCACAATCTATCTAGTCTGCAATATATGCTGGGGCAATGGAGGTACAGAACTTGTGGGAGTGACCAACCAATGACAGGTCAATTTGAGATAGAAGTATCTTATTTTGATACAATTTGTGTTTTCTGTTTTTGTTTTTGTGGTCTGTGCTTTTAGAGTATCACCTTAAAAAAAAATCAGTGCCTATACTAATGTCTTGAGGTATTTTTCCAGTATTTTCTTCTCTCTGGTGGTTTCACAGTTTTTTTTACATTTAAATTTTTGACCTAATTAAGCTGATTTTAAAAAAATATTTATTTATTTGTTTGTTTATTTGTTTGTATATTTATTTATTTATGTGAATTGGTGTTCCACCTGCATGTATAACTAACTGCATGTATAATCTTGGAATTACAGACAGTTGTTAGCTGCCATGTGGATGCTGAGAATCAAACTCAGGGAACTGATTTTTAATAAGGTGAGAAAAATCTGGTTTTGTTTTATTGCATATGAATGCCCAATTTTCCCAATACATTTATTGAAGAGGTTGTCTTTCTCCAAACATGTAAAATGCTTATCAGCAGATGAACTTATTTCTAAAAAAATGGAATACTTCAACTAAAATAGCATTTAGCCATAAAAGTAGTGAAATCCCATTATTTGTGGTAACATGGATGAAACTGAACGATAGTATACAAAATGAAATCAGGTACAGAAAGATAAGTACTCATTATTATTCAGGACTGTAGGGTCATGATAATTACAATCTAGAAAGAATTGGGGTGTATATAAGTGCCTTTTCTGTTACTGTGACTTTTTGACTTATGGTTCCAGAAGAAGAATGTCCACTTGGCAGCAAGTGGCAGAAATGGCAGGAAGATGAGAACTTTTATTTTCAAACACCATCACAGATCAGAAAGAGCAAACTGAAAATAGTGAACAGATTTTAATATCAAATCCTACCCCCAGTGATGTACTTCCTCCAACCAGGCTGTACTTCCTAACCTACTCAAACACTGCCACCAACTGAGAACCAAGTGTTCAAATGCCCAAGATTCTCACTCAAAATACCACAGATGAAATGTAAGATGCTATAGTGAGCACCAAAATACAATTTTAAACAAGGAAAAGGCTATAGGAGTTCATATAACAATGGGATGACTAATTTGCAGAAAAATAATTTATAAATAACCAGAGTACAGCAGTTTGTAGGCTTCCAATACAAATATATAATGGATATTTAATAAGGTGAGAGATAGGCAAAATTACTCTAATTTCATTATTATACATTGTATATAGGTCAATTATGACATTGCACCCATAAATATATGTAAAACAATTGTTTTTAAAATTACAGAATTAGTGGCTATGATTTACTCATTCTGTACTTTACTTGATCTATAAAGCTTGTAAACTGAACAGTAGACCTCACTAAACACTCTTGTTTTCCTCTTATCCAGTTCAAACCATTTGTTCTCAAGCTTGTTGGGTTTAAATTAAACCAAATATGTTCCCTGGGCATTTATATATTTTATAGCAAAGATATAAAGGAGAATATAAAGAGCGTTCTAGCAAAAATAAACACATATGCATGCCTTTATGGGAGCAGAATATCTATTCAAACAAAGTTTTAAATTGAACAATAATAAGAAAAAGAAACAGCAGAACTTCTCAGAGAACACAAATGCAGGGGTCATAGACTAGTTAACCTTCTTCCTGTTTCTTATTGGTTCTCAACCTTTCAAATGCTGCTGTCCTTAATATAGTTCCTCATGTTATAGAAACCCCAAACCATTGTCTTTGTTGCTACTTCATAACTGAAATTTTGCTGCTATTATGGATCATAATGTAAATACTTTTGGGGCGATAGAGGTTTGCTAAAGGGGTTGCAACCCAAAGGCTGAGAATCAGTTGTCTAGAAAGTCATGGTTCATGATTCGTTGCAATTTCTCAGGATTTATTTACAGTTGTGAGGCCAGGAATGTGGTTTCTCTTATCCTATAGAAACCACAAACTTGGAAAGAGTTCCATACTTCATGTTTCATTTTATTGTTTTAATAGAAATAGGAAGCCAATTTTAAACAAATTATCTTCCCTTTCCTATATGAGAAGTCAAGAGTTGTGGTTTCCTATAGAAGGAATACTAAGGAAGTATTTTCTTTCAGATAACAGTGGTTTACTGACCACAAAAACCTTGAGTCTTTGTGAACTGATTCCAAGCTAGAATCTTGTAGGAGGAGCACTGTGGGCTGGTAGGAAATGTCTGACTATACTATGTCCCCACTGACTATAACAAATACGGTTCCAGAGGTAGTTGCAGCACAAAAAGTAGCTTCTTGTGTGCTGTTGGCCAAGAAAAAAACCAGTGAGTTGGTAGTATGGCATTTGGGATAAAGGATGTGGATTCAGAAGTGCTGGATCTCAGTTGTTCTCTATAATTATGTGAAAAATCTACCTGACACTCCAAAAGGTTATCTCTTTATCTATGAAAATACAATAAAGGGGCTGGAGAGATGGCTCAGCGGTTAAGAGCACTCACTGTTCTTCTGGAGTACCTGAGTTCGATTCCCAGCATCCACATGGCAGCCAGCAACTGCCTGTAATTCCAAGATCTGACACTCTTACAGTTATACATGCAGGCAAAACACCAATTCACATAAAATAAAAAATAAATATTTTAAAAAAAGAAAGATACAATAGAGATTAACCATACATTTGTCTGAGATCTTACAACTCAGGACAGTTCTCAATTTATAATAGCAAAGGTAAATACCTTCTGAATTACAGTTTCTCACCCCAGGGTGTATGTGGAAGGGTTTGTCTAGAAGAATTACTAAAGTTCTTCATCCACTGAACTCTATTTGTGTCTTAGTTATTTTTCAAATACTGTAATAAGTACCATTACCAAAGCAACTTACAAAAGAAAGAGTTTCGTCTGGAGGTATATGTTTCAGAGGGTTAGAGTCCATGGAAATTATAGCAGGGAGAATGACAGCAGGCAGGCATGATGCTGACACAGTAGCAGATAGTGTTAACTGGGAATGGTGTGAGCCTTTGGAACCTCAAATCCCACCCCAAGTGACACATATCCTCCCAAAAGGCTATACCTCCTAATCCCTCCCAAACAATTCCATCAACTGGCAACTAAGCATTCAAATATATAAACCTATGCCTTTTCTATTCAAACTCAGCTAGGCAACAGCAGAAACTTAAGAGAGACATTCATGGATTCCCCCTGGGAAGGAGAAATAGAAACTATCTCCTGAGCAACTGATGGAAGCAGATGCAGAGATCAATAGCTAAGCACTGGATGCAGCTAACAATCCAGCTGAAGAGAGAGAAGAGATTATATGAGCAAAGGGGTCAAGATCATGATGAGGAAACACTCAGAGATAGCTAACTAGAGCTATTGGGAGCGTGCTGACTCTGAAATAACAGCTGTAGAACCTTCATGGGCCTGAACTAAGCCCTCTGAATATGGATGACAGTCTAACTCCCTGGGCAGTTTGTGGGGCCTCTGACAGTGTGACCAGAATTTACTCCTGCTGCATGAACTGGCTCCTTGTAGCCCACTCCCTACAGAGAAACATCTTGCTAGGTCTAGATACTGGGGTGGGGAACTTCATCCTACCTCAACTAGATACACCAGACTGCATTAATTCACCCTGGGAGTTCTTATCCTCTCTGCGGAATGGCTGGGAGGATGGAGTAAGGAGAAGCTGAGGGAGGACTGGGAAGAGGGGAGGGGGAACAGTATGTTTAAAAATTTTAAATAAAAAATATTCTCATTCAAACTGCCACAAATTGTGAGCCAGCCATTATGCTACTCATGTTTTCATTCAGGATAGATACAGTGCTACTTTCTTTCTTCACAAATAAGAAAGACTGATTCATGAGTCTGGTAATTTATCCAAGGCCATAGTGCTAAAAAGTGGCAAAGTCTAAGTTGAAAACATACACATGATGAAAAAACATACTCTCCTATCTAGCCATCTACCACACCCCAAAATAGAATAATGACAACTTGTTACAGTTGAGCTACCTAAAGATAATTGAAAGATGACAACATTTACTTCTACTTGAGATACGTCATAATATCAACAATAGTCTCCTAAATCTTGGGGATATTCAAGAAGGTAATTTTGTTTGCAAACAGCAAAATGTATATCTGTTTTTATGTAGTCTGAATGTGCTCTTACCCAACTCATATCTTGGCTGACCTCCATGAATGGTGAACATAATCTCTTAGCTCAGCTAGTGAAGAAGGGAAAAGGCAAAACCAGATATTCTTATTCCCAGAATGGGTGGTACATAATTTTCCAGAAATGGCAAAGAAACAAAGAGTATCTGTCATCAGCTCTTCTACTATGAAGTTGACTCAGAACTAAAAACATTGAGCTAAGCTGATTTTTTAATTAAGAAGAAACACATATCCACCACACCCTATGTTGTAACTACTAGAAGCATGTTCATCAGGAAGGGAGAGTGTCACTGAAGGCCTGGCAACAGGGGGTGCATCTAATAAATACAATGTCTTAACTTTTGATTGGGTTTACTGCTGCAGTGACAGAGGAGACACTTCTCTGGATCTACAGATTGTTATTTGGTTATTATTTATTTATGCCTAATATTCATTTATAAGCAAATATGTACCATATTTTTCTGTGTTTTGTTGACAGGAGATATTGATGCAGTTCTTTGATTTAACTTTGTTTCTGCAAATCTTCATTTCTCTACTTCTAAATCCTAGAGTATAAACAATTATAAGATTTTTTTCAATCTCTGTTACATTTGTTTTATTTTAAACTCATGAATAAATAATCCACAATTTGAAATATATAATTAATTGCAAATTTTTCATTTTCTTGCTATGATACTCATAAATGTTTTCAAGAAACCTTAAATTAAACAGTGGGATGTTCACATGTGATATAATTGTTCAACCACAAAAAAATATTATCCTGGAATGGACTTGCTATATTCCAAATGATATACAAATAATCTACAAGTAATATTGTAAATGTTTTTAGTACCATATACTTTAATAAGAGATTGTCTTTAAAACTCTGACTTTTCAGTCATAACCTTGAGACCTGCCTAAAGAATCTTTACAGATACGTATTTTTTTTCTTGGTTTCCCTAAGCAGTGTTATATATAGGTTTAGAATATATAGAGAATGAACCTTAAGTCATATCAGACATTGTTTGGCTATTTCCACAATTTCTGTGCCACTATTGTTCTAGCATATTTTGCAGGAAGGACAAATTATAAGTCAGAGTTTTGTGTTTGTGTTGGTGTCTACATTTGCCTTTTGGTAGGTAACCTTCCCATATCAAAGAGACTAGAATGTGGGGGTGAAAGTTCTATGTAGCCACCATCTTAACTTCTCCATGTTCAATGGGTTGTGTGGGAGTTGTCCTTGGCAATGAGGCCCCAGATGTCAGTTTGCAGAGAGCAACACTTGGTCTTTGCAACAGCCTGGATTGTTTCATGATTTCCATGTGACCACCTTGCCCAACAACTGAATTGAATGCAATCAAGTATTTCCACTGGAAGCCTCACCTATCAATAAGTTACTCAGTTGGAACTCCATATTCCCCATTACTAGTACTCATTTGGATCACTTTTATATACTCCTGGAAGTTTCCACTACACTAGGCTTCTACTCCACCTTCAAATGATCCCAAATTCCAGTCATCTCTCCCCACACATCTCTTCACCAATGCCCCTCATGTGATCCCCCTGCTCGTATCCCCACTCAACCCCAGTCTGTCAATAAAATCTATTTTATTTCTCCCTACCAGGGAGATCTATGTGTTACCCCCTCCAACATTTCTGGATCTACAGACTGTAGTTTGGTTATCAATTACTTAATAGCTTATACCAATTTATAAGCAAATATATCCCATATTTATCTTTTTGAGTCTACATTATCTCACACTGGATGTTTTTTCTAGTTCTATCCACTTGCCTGCAAATTTTTTGATGTCATTTTCTAATATCTGAGCAATATGTCATTGTATATTTGTATATATCACATTTTTAATCTGGATTGTCAGATTTTTTTTTATATGGCACAAAAGCTCTCCATTCTTGATATGCAGAAAACATCTCAGATTTATTTTTATGAAGATTTTAGGTTTACAACAAAACAAGAAGTATAGCAAGTCCTCACATATCCTCTGTTCCTACATAAACAATCTTCTCAATATTCAAACCTCATTCCCGATGGGGTCCAATTGAAAACCATCATCACCAAGTAACCAATAGTGACTCATTGTAGATACTGTACCTACTTTGAGTGTAATAACACATATCCACCCTAATAGAGTCACATAGCAGTTGCACTCTCTTATAATTGTTTTATAGTCTACTTATTCATGCTTCCTCCCTCCTGATACCTGGCAATTACTGCTCCTTTTATGCTTTTTATGGTTTTATCCTTTCAAGAATATTATTTGGTTTAAAACACAGAGAATGTAGTTTTTCAGTAGCATTAGTGGTATTCCTTTAGGTTTTCTCTGTCTTTTCATTGTTCAGTGATTCAACTTCTATTTAAAGAACTAAATAGCATATTTTCTGGACTTATTCATATACTGAAGGATAACTTGGTTGCTTCTACTTTTGGCAACTATAAGTAATGCAGTTATAAAAATGTGTGTACATATTTCTTTTATGAAAATAAGTTTTTATTGAGTTTGAATAAAGTATAATTGTTTAATAATATGTGTTCAGTTTTGTAAGAAACTGCAAGACTATCTTTCAAAGTGGTTGAGAATGTTGCATGTCTATCAGAAATGAGAGAAATCTCTTGTTTTTGTGCTGTCAGTGTTCTAGATTTTGGCCATTCTAATGAATATGCATTCGCCATCATATTATTTTGAATCATTAGTACAATTTTGTATTTATATTGATGGTGTTATATTGAGTATTTGGCTAATGATTTTCTTCTTACTAACCTGTGAGTTTGATGAAAGTAAAGAATACCTCTGATTTCCATCTGTTTTTATCATGTTTTGTCTAGCAAAGTATGAGCATAATAGACTTTCAGTTAATATTTGTATAAATTAGTAAAAAATCTTATCACTTCATCTTGAGTATTGGATTTTATTTTTACAAGAATCTATGACTCTTAATAATGGTGCGACAGAATCTGACCTACTTAGACCATGACATGAGGCACTAGTTCACCCAAAGCTATCAGAACTCAGCAGCATCTATAGCCATCTTCAGAGGTAGCTGTCATGGCACAGGTAGCTTTATTATGTCATTTGAAAAAACCTGGCTTCTTACTCAAGAATTTCTTCAGAGCTTCATGGATGTCTCTGTTTCTCAGGCTATAGATAATGGGATTAAACATAGGTGTCAAGATAGTATAGAGCATAGAGAACCCTTTACGCAAGTATTGGGAAGAGTTGGCAGAGGGCACAAGGTAAGTGGCAATCAGTGTTCCATAAAATACTGTGACAACAGTGAGATGGGAAGAACATGTGGAGAAAGCCTTTCTTCTGCCTGTGACAGATGGTATTCTTAGGATTGCAATGAGGATGCATGAGTAGGAAACAGTGATGAGGAAAAATGGAACCAGAGTGACTGCTGAAGAGGTGGCAAAAGCAATGGTCTCAGTCAGTGAAGTATCAATGCAGGAGAGATGGATCAGAGGGGTAAAGTCACAAAAGAAGTGGTCAATTTCATTGGGACCACAAAAAGTTTGTCTACACAGCAGAACCATGGTGACAGCTGTGAGGAGGAAGCAGCAGAACCAAGATCCAGTAGCCAAACTTAAGCAGAGAGAGCCAGTCATCAGAATGGGATATCGGAGAGGTTGGCAGATGGCAAGGTAGCGGTCATAGGACATTACAGCAAGCAAGAGGCACTCTGTTGCAGCAAGAGATCCAAAGATGTAGAATTGGGCCAAACAGCCAACCACTGAGATAGTCTTCTGGTCAGCAATGATAATCAGCAACATCTTGGGGACAATGTTGGAGGTGTAGCAGACCTCTAGAAAGGATAGGTTCATCAGGAAAAAGTACATGGGAGTGTGGAGAGCATGGTTGCACAGAACTAGGAGGACAATGAGGATGTTTCCAGAAATAGTTAGGATGTAGAAGATGAAAAACATTATAAAGAGAGAAATATTTAGCTGTAGAATGGAAGAGAATCCTCGAAGAACAAATTCCACTATCATTGTTTGGTTTTCCCAGGATAAGTTCGTCATAATTTGGCTCTATAAAGGAGAACATATAATGAAAACATACAAAATATGGCTGTTTCTGGCTTACGTAAAAATGTGAACAGAATAGCTTTTATTCTGGACTGTATCAACACTCTGCTCTGTGGAGCCTGGATGAGAGAGAGAAGTCTAAAGAAGAGAGTTGGTGTTCTTGAACCTACATGAAAGAAAATAATTTAAAATGAGAACTGTGGTTTTATTCTTTATTTTTCTCCTACTTGGAATTGAAACATATGAAAGAGAAGAATATAAACATAGAGGGAGAGCTGCTTATTACACATTCTTCCTGGGTAATCCTAGTAATCTTGTGAGGACAGGAAAGAAGATCTAAAAGAAAGTTTAACAGCAAAAACTAGGAGGAGAGAAAAATAGAGAACCAAGGATACAAGACAAAGACCCACACACTTCAAACAGTACCAACATTTGTCATTTAAAGCATTTAAGGAAATGTCTCTTGTCACATCAATTTTATTTTCCTCTCCTTTCATTTTCTCATTGTGCTGTGGCATATGGGGTTATTTCTCATTTGTTTTATTTAAAGATGCTGTTTTAGTAAGAGGTTTGAGATTCTCTTATTCTGAAGTCAGCGTCTATGAAGGCATAACTCAGAGGCATGAGTTCATTTTCTCACAATTCTAAACAGATGCAATTAAAAAAACAACTTAAAAGATTTTATTTAAGCCTTCAACACATGGTACCCATTCAGATACCACAGAGAAGTCAGTGCAGAATAAAAACCATTCTGCTCATGTTTCATCCAGAACCCAGCAGTGCACCCAACCATGAGTGTAATATGGATAATTTGGGGACTTTTGAGTGAGTAGAAGAATCCTAGCTCTGTGCTCCATTTGAACTTTGGTGAAAGCCTCTCACCAACAAGAGCACAGGAAAAATAGTTAAGCATGCCTCAGACCCTATGATGGTTCAGCAGAGCAGAAGGCTGAACACTTTACTGATTTCAAGATCCGAATCCTGGATGAAGCTCCTTATAGAAATTAGAGAGGGATCATATGGTTGAGAAAAGCAAGGTGAGATGAGAAAAGTTATGAACAGGCATATAATGCACTGTGTAGTATAACAAAAAAAGTTGTTAACATGAGTAACTGGAAAGCCTTTCAAAAGCCAGGGATTCTGCTTTATGAGTCAGACTTTAAATTTGTTATCTCGATTCTCTAAGGCTTAGTTTCTTCATCATAAATTGCAATAAAGGATTGGAGCAGAACATAAAAATGTAAAAAACTATAAAAATGAAAATATTTAAAAAACAATGGCTATTTATGCTTTAGATAGCATTTAAGTTTCCTAAAAAATGCCTTGGCTTTCAAGGATAACTGACATCGAGTCTCATTCTCCTGCACACATTGCACTACCCTGAGCCATGAGCATTGATAGAATTATGTGCTAACAATTGATTCTTCTCATCTTGTGCTACACCTATAGAATTTTTATAATATGCTGATCCCATTTTTTCACAGTGCTGTAGAAATCTATGGAGTATGAATTCCAACTTTTTGAGGGTTTTATAGAACTAAACTAAGTCTCTGCAGTGCTAACACCCACAGGATGCCCAGTATCTGAGTCAGACTCTGAGCTCATTGAGTGTACCATTGGGAGCTGGAAAGAAAGGATTTCTGCAAAGCACACCTATGATCTGAGAGCTCAGAAAAAAAAAAGCTGCAATTACGACACAATACAACCAGAGTCCTTAGTACTGATGCTAATAATGGCAATATGTCTGCCCTAGGTAATCTCCCAAGTGCTAACAACCTAGGAGTCATCAGATCATCACCAAAGTTCATCATCAGAACTACAAATATATTACAAGTGGGATCACATTTCACATGGAAGCACAGAGACCATGCATAGCTCTCCATGCTAATCAGGAAGCAGTGATGAAATTTAGACCCACTGTGCATCTCCAGCTGCTAACAGCTTTGACTGTCCAGAAGCCTAAATACAAAAACTTGGCAAAAACTTATAATTTGTAGGAGGTAAAAAGAAGAAAAGTTCTATAGGGCAGACTTGCACCCAGTTTTAAATTCAGAAAGAAAAGGGCCAACTTTGGGTATAATTACATAAACAGTAGCATTGTTTTGAAACCGTCTATACTGTCTCCTGAACTTGCTTTTGGGTTGCTTTTATATTCTTTATCATCTTTTAAAATTTAGAGTAATGTATCATTTAAAAAATACAAGAACTGTTTTAGAGAAGATGCAACAAACCTTTGCTTTCCTCTCTACCAAGTGATTGTCCCATTTATGCAGGGCTACTTCATAACCTGGATACAGAGCATAGAGTCCTCAAATAAACAGAAAGTTGGGTGATTACAGATAGACAAAAATACAAAGACAGTGAAACTGTACTGGACTAATAACATGGGCTCTACAACTAAATGAGCTAGGTTCAAATCCTTTCAGCCGAATACCTTTTAACCACAAGGGTATTTGATTGAGAGCAAGCTTTAAAACTTTAAGGAAAGAGCAACTGTTTCTTCCCAATCTGTGTGGGTAGGGCTTTCAAGGGCAACAAAGCTGAATAACCTAACACTCCTCCTACAAAACTGTTTACATATACTTCCTGATTCCAGAACCACAGCCAAATAAATTACCCAATGTTACATTATGGCAGTGAAGGGTTGAACCCAGAGAATGTATTTATAAGTGATAGTGCACTCCCCTCCTCTCTTTCCATATATGCTCATCTCCTTCTCTTAACTCTCCTAACAATTTTTTTTCTCCTGTGCTAACACCTTTCCTCTCATTTCTGTCCAGAACAGTCAAAGTTGTCACTAGGTAAATGATAGACACCTTTTAGAAGACGTCTGCTTTCATTCCCTGGAGATATTAAAGACAATGGAAATAAACTGAATCACTGAACAATGATTAAGAATGTTTCTTTTTATGAGACAGTTGCACTCTACACAGTCCAGACTGGCATTAAACTCTGTCTTTCTGCTAAAGCTTCTATGTGCTGAGATTATAGGTATACACATCATGCCTGGCTTGGATTGAAGGATTTTTTTAACATTCTTTCCAATCTTGATTTTTTTTCTTCTGTTCTAGAATAAAAAATTCCATTTCCCCAGGAAGTATCATTAAGACAAATTTGTGGACAAAAGAAAATACTTATTGTAACCAAAGTTAAAACACAAATACTTTGTGAATTATAGGTTTTGTTGCTTTTATTTGCAAGATTAAAAATAAAATAATGAGAATGTGAGGTGAACTTATGAATCATCTACATAGAACACATTCTCTGAAATGAAGGCAAGTGGTGAGATCTTCAATGAACAATCAACTTATTCAAATTGTATCTTACAACAAAGATAATGGACTCATGTCAGGTGCTGGGAAATTCAAGTGAACATTTGTCAACCAGGTAAAAATTTGATTTTGCTACTAATTTTTTTATTAAAACACTAGCAAATTTTATGTCATTCCAATAGATAAAACTAAAAAGGTTGAAATGGGATCTACTATCATAGCAAATCAACTTTGCATACCAGTGCCTTAAAGGAGTCCACTCATTCTTTGCAGAACCAGGCCAGGTAGATTTTAAAATCTCCATTTACCTTGGATTTAAATAATGAAGATAGATATGTAGAATCTTGCTTTTATCCAAAAATATACCTCCCTGTGTAGTTAACAGAACTAAAGGCTATTTCCCTATGATTCTGGGAGGCCGATTGAATTTTGACCCTGTTTCTCACCCTATTCCTTTGGGTAACCTGGAATACCTTTGTGAGTAAAGTTGTCTCCTCCCCAATGATGTCAAACACAGACATTTTCCAAATGACTCATAAGGGAAATTTCTGTTTGTTTTGCAATGTATCTGAAATCAAGGTACTTTCATCACACAGGAAATCCCTTTGTTACTTTGCTCTATGTTAAGCTTGTACTTAGAGAAAGACTAAAAGACTTTGGTTAAAAAAAAAAAAACTTTATTTTTAAAATGAGTGGTGTTATTATGGTTTATCATAAATGGTTGTCACTGAAATAAATATTTAATTTGTTTCTATCCTCCAGAAGAAACATGATTTTGTATTTCCTTACTGTGGTAGGTTTTATAGGTAGCCAAAAGTGTCTGCATTCATTAAACATAATGTCAAAGCCAGCATCAGGTACTTCAAAGAACTTAGGATCTTCTCAGATTATACATATATGAAAGGAATTTAAATGTAGTCACCATATAATGGGGAAGACAATGACACAACTAGACATGCTACCAAGTAAAACCCCTAATGCAAGGAATTGGTTTTATCTTATGGAGTCACTTGTCGCACGCAACCTCGTCCCACAAGGAACACGCAACACCCGATCCTTCTCTCTGCACTTTATTCGGGCCTTTTAGATATCTTCTTATCTTTCACTCACTAGCTCATTCTCTCACTCACTCACTCACTCACTCACTCACTCACTCACTCAGACGAACAACCATTCTCTCACGGACAACGAATGACCCCCGGGAGGAAGCCTGCTCTTAGTGAAATACCCTCAGGGCTTCCAATCCAAGATAGCCACGTGGGCATCACCAATAGGCTCAGATACGCGGAAGCAAGCCAGATCCTTGGCCTTAGCCAAATATGGAGTTGTTTACCAGGGAGAGCGCTCAAGGCCAACGCCATGTTAAGGTGTGGCTGTAAGCAGCTCCCTACAGTCACTGGTCATAGTGGCCCTATAGACACACACACACACACACACACACACACACACACAAATTTCCAGTTATTGTCAATACTATTGGTTACCCTCCTCAACTTGAAAGTAAAGCCCTATCACTGAAGACACTTCTGCCATTGAACATGGAGAACCTGAGCTGTGCCAGAACTAATGACTAGTTACTAGTGTTCTCAGGGCTGGTAGGCTCTATACATGCTACTATAGGAGAAAAGTAATCATCAGTCTCAGCCAGCTGTGACTAAGCCCAATACATCTGCCAAACACCCAATGAGATGAAGTCACTGAAAATGGAACTTCAAATACCCATCAAATAAGAGAGAAAAGATTCCTATACTGGAAATAAAACAAATAATTTAACCCCAGATGTTTAGGTACAAATATACAACTATGAATATTCAAATCAAAAAATCTAAAAATTGGTACTCTCGTTGTAACATTCCCTAAGAAAAGCAATTTAGAAGACACATAAGGCAATGATTATAAAATGTCAATAATAAACATAATGAAAAACTCTAAAAGGATATGAACAAATGTTACAGTAAAGACTGTGGAAACATAACCAGATGAATGAAAACAATTCAAAATATGAAAACAATTAGAAATTTAGTAATTAGGTAGAATTTCTTGAAACATAAAAATTACAAAAACTTGAAAAAATATTCAATAATGCATACAAAAACTCAGGAGAAAGCATCAACAATAGAGTAGATAGAATGTAAAAGAGAATGTTAGGTAATGAAATCAAAATAGAAGAACTGGATTATTCAAAATATGCCAAATTCAACAGAAAGAAACAAAATATTTAGTAACTCTGAGCCACTATAAAAAGACAAAACTACAAATAACAGGTATAGATTTAAAAAAAAAAGAGTCCCAGATCAAAGGTACAGAAAATAATTCCAATAAAATTATTTTTTTCACTCTAAACCTGTTTATTGAAAGGAGATAGTAATGGGTTAGACAAAATCCTCAATTTCTCTAGAAATTAATTAGAAGTACTTTTTATTTTTTTTCTCCTCTCTAATTTAAGAAAATAAATGCTTATCAAAATTCATTGTATTGACATAAAATTAGATTTATTACTGAGTAGAATGGAAATAAGGACCTGCACATAGATTCATAGTCCTATACCCACCTGATTTTTGACAGGCTAACAATACATACTGAAAAACAGTGTCTTCAACAAATGCTAACAGATGTTATGACCCAAATAGACTTAATAGATATATGCAGAACTTTCCACCCAAACACAATGGAATATGCATATTTCTCAGCCCCTCATGAAACTTTCTCGAAAATTGACCACATAATTGGTCATAAAGCAAATATCAATAGATACAAAAATGGGAACAAGCCCTTGTATTATATTAGAACTAAAGTTAGAGTTCAACAAAAACAAAATCACAGAAAGCCTACAAACTCATGGAAACTAAACATCTCTCAATTGAAATATCTCTAGGTCAAGGAAGAAGTTAAAAAAAGAATCAAAGACTCCCTAGAATTTAATGAAAATAAGTCCACAACATATTCAAACTTATGGGACACAATGAAAGCAGTCTTAAGAAGAAAGCTCATAGCGTTAGATGCCTATATGAAAAACCAAGAGAAATTTCACACGAGAAACCTAACAATTCAGCTGAAGGCTTTAGAACAATTAGAAGCCAAGTGACCGAGATGGTGCAGATGGCAGGAAATAATCAAACTCAGGGCAGAAATCAATACAATAGAAACACAGAGAACAACATAAAGAATCAATAAATCAAAGAGCTGGTTCTTTGAGAAAGTCAACAAGATAGATAAATCCTTATCCAAACAGCAGAGAGAGAGTATCCAAATTAATAGAATCAGAAATGCCACGGGGGAGGGGGAACATAACTAAAAACATACTGGAAATCCAGAGAATTATCAGGTTATACTTTGAAAATTTATACACCACTAAAGTAGAAAACCTAGAAGAAATAGACAGCTTTCTGGACAGCTACCACCTACCAAAATTAAATCAAGATCAGATAAAATACATAAGCAGACCGCTAATCCCAAAGGAAATTAAAACTGTTATTAAAAGTCTCTCAAGTGAAAAAAGCCCAGGCCCAGATGGTTTCAGTGCAGAATTCTACCAGACATTCAAAGAAGAACTAATACCAATACTCCTTAAACAGTTCCATACATTAGAAATTGAAGGAACATTGCCAAACTCTTTATTCTTTTTATCTTTTATTTTTATAAAAACTCTTTTTATGAGGCTACAATTGCCTTGATACCCAAGTCACTCAAAGATGCAACAAAAAAAAGAGAATTATAGACCAATTTCTATCATGAACATTGATGCAAAATAACTCAATAAAATTCTGGCAAAGTGAATCCAACAACATATCAAAAAATATCATCCACCATGTTCAAGTAGGCTTCATCCCAGATATGCAAGGGTGGACCAACATACAAAAAACTGTGAATGTCATCTATCATATAAACAAACTGAAAGAAAAAAAAAACACATGATAATCTCATTAGATGATGAAAAAGCCTTTGACAAAATCCAACACACCTTCATGATAAATATCCTGGAGAGATCAGCAATACAGGGAAAATACATAAATATAATAAATATGATATACAGCAAGCCGACAGTCAACATCAAACTAAATGGAGAAAAACTAAAAGCAATCTCACTAAAATCAGGAACAAGACAAGGCTGTCCTTTCTCTCCTTATCAACTCAATATAGTTTTTGAAGTTTTAGGTAAAGCAATAGAGAATAAAAGGAAATTAAGGGAATACAAATTAGAAAGGAAGAAGTCAAACTATCTCTATTTGCAGATGATATAATCATATATATAAGTGACCACCAAACTCTATCAGGGAACTCCTACAGCTGATAAACACCTTAAGCAATGTAGCAGGGTACAAAATTAACTCAAAAAATTTAAAAAATAAAAAATCAATAGGACTCCTACACACTAAGGATAAAAGGGCTGAAAAAGAAATCAGGGATCTCTCATGCTGTGTATAGATAAGATCATCATAGTAAAAATAACAATCTTACCAAAAGCAATCTACACAATTTTTTACACAACTTGAAAGAACAATACTCAACTTCATATGGAATAATAGGAATTCTAGAATCGCCAAAACAATCCTGCTCAATAAAAGAACTTTATGAGACATCACAATCCCTGACTTCAAGCTATACTATAGAGCTACAGTAATAAAAACAGCCTGGTTCTGGCATAAAAAAAAAAAAAGACTTGTGGATAAATGGAATTGAATTGAAGACCCGAACATTAAACCACACACCTATGAATACCTGATTTTTTACAAAGAGGTCAAAAATATACAATGGAGAAAGAGTATAATCTGAAGTCAGGGATGGTGATACCTCCTGAGGTTCATTTGTTGAGTAAAATTGTTTTGGCAATCCTGGCTTTCCTGTTATTCCAAATAAAATTGAGCATTGTTCTTTCAAGGTCTGTAAAAAATTGTGTTGTGATTTTGATGAGAATTGCATTGAATCTGTAGACTGCTTTTGGTAGAATTGCCATTTTTACTATGTTGATCCTACCTATCCAGGAACATGGGAGAGCCTTCCATTTTCTGATATCCTCTTCAATTTCTTTCTTCAATGACTTAAAGTTCTTGTCAAATAGGTCTGTCACTTCTTTGGTCTGAGTTACTCAAAGATATTTAATGTTATTTGCAGCTATTATAAAGGGTTATGTTTCCCTCAATTCTATTTCAGCCCTTTTATCATTTGTGGATGAGAGGGAATGACTGATTTTTTTTTAGTTAATCTTGTACCCTGCTACATTGCTCAAGGTGTTTATCAGCTGTAGGAGTAACCTGGTAAGATTTTAGAGGTCACTTTTGTATACTATCATATCATGTGCAATAGTTGGACTTATTCCTTTCCAGTTTGTACCCCCTTAATCTCCTTTGGTTCTCTTATTGCTTTAGCTAAAACTTCAAGAACTGTAATAGTACAAATTTGGTTTGTATAAATGAGATTCAGAGCTAAACATCGGGGGAAGGCCGAAATATCAGAGAGAGAAAGCACCACAGTCAATTCCCACCAAACTGTCTTGCAACTTTCTCAGTTTCACTACTGGTCTCTTCTGCCTGTCAGTTCTGTCAGTTGCTTCTGTCTCTGCCTGGTTTCTACAGCCCTTATATACCGTATCCCATCCAGGTTAGGATTAAAGGCATGTAGCCTTGAACTCACAGAAACAGAAGAAGTTCTGTCACTGGAGTTATGGGATAAAGGATGTTGATCCCACTGCTGGCTTTCCCTGTGCTGAGATTAAAGGTGTGTGTGATTGAATCAGCTGTTTATTCTTGTATTAAAGGATCAAGGATTTCCTGAGCTGTCTGCCTAGGATTTGACTGTGTGGTCTCTCTGATATCCCAGGATTTATTAAATATTTAACATATATTCACATATCCCCTTTTGTGTCAAAAAAGAAAGTTATAACTAACATATAAAAAAAGATATACCATAGGAACAGTAATTACATACAATAATATATAAACAATAATTACATAAGAAATGTCCAGTTCATTAACCATTGACAAATTTGAAGAAAGTATTCCATTATTTATTTTATTTTGGTGAGTCCAAAGGATTGTATCTAATCCACTTTGTATCCAACATGTATTACTAACTAAAAACTATATTTCGATGTCTCTTAAACTTACACACTGTATCTTCTAAGTGAATTTCTTTTCTAAAACTATAACTATTAACTATCTCATATTTAAATTCCTCAGAGACCCAAGAAGGAAATAATATCAAGTAAATATTAACTTTCATAAAGGAAGAAATAGAATAGCTGGTGCCAGGACAGTCACTCATTATTTTTCTCTGTTGTTGAAGTGCCCATCTTCAGCCTACAGGCCTTAGCATGTCTGACAGACTTCTCTGGACACCAGGATAGTCCCAAAGTCCTTTCTACCTTGTCTTGGCAAGTTTTGGCAATTCTTTTATCCATTTTGAATATCATATTGTCAGCAGTCAAGGTAAGAGTACTTTCTTGCCCAGTGGATAATTTTTGTAACAAAGAAGATCAACTCATATGGAGGAGTTTCCTTGGTGTCCATAATCTTCTCTGAAGTGGATTGGTGCTGCCAGAAGCAGATGTCTCATTGTCAAAAAAAATAACCTATGTTTTTGAAATTTCTTAAATTGGATCTCTGAAGTGCTTGAAGAAGACCTGTCCATCTAAAATATATCTGATCTTGAAAACATATCTAATATGACTGTAAGTTTTACTGTAATGTCTAACTACTAACTTGCATTTCTTTATACTGTAATTTGTTGGTAATAATTTTCCTGGACTAGCAATTTGTATTACATTGTATAATACCTTGAACAAACAGGAATAAATGTACAGTGACATAATTAATCTCAACCTTATATCAGTATACACAATTTGTATATAATATCTAAAAAATCAAATCCAATGCAAAATATTTAAAGCTAGTAATTTTTAAAGTAGATTCAATAATCTACTCTTTTATCCTATTATATCTGTATCCTTTTTTCCTCTTTTTTATGAAAGAACCCTAAGTCTAATCTCTCTTGTTTAGCTTTTTTCTAACCATAACCAATAACAATTTTTAACCAATTATTCTAAACAACAATAGTCATTCATAACACATTAAAAGATCAAAAACCATCCATCCTACCTCTTGGGAATGTGGGCATCATGTTCTTAAATTTACTTTCTGCTTTCTTGGGGTGATGACATCTTTAGGGGATCCTGAAAAGTGTTATTGATTATCAAGTCCTGAAATGTGTAGCTGTATCATTTGTTATCCAATCTCTGCATAACAGGAAAGTGCATGGCTCATCTCAGGTCCTGGCTAGAGTAGTCTGTGAGGCTGGTTCATCTCAGCTAGTGACCTTGAAAACATCCTGAGCAGTTTGTAGTCCAAATCTGATCTTTGGTTGGTGTTTGTCAGCCTGGTGCCTTTGTCATAGTCCATGTGATATACTTGTTGTGGGGCCCTATCTTCATTTTGGATGCTTCCAGTTCACAATTAGGCATTGTCATGGATCACTACAGAAAACTAATAAAAGACTAGAATCTAACATAATATACAGAAAGCAAAATCCATACATCTTTATTCAGAATAGGATTAGTGACAATAGAACTGTCCCTTCTTTTTAGTCATTCTTCTGTCCCATATCAAGTGGTTCTTCTGATATGATAGAGATTTTGCCTTTTCCTTCGACAAGTATGCTTAGGTCTAGAGAAGGAGGGAACGTCACATTCCAACTCTAAAGCCAGCTTTAATTTATAATTTAACTAGGACTTCAACTTAGCTTGTAATTAAAGATAGAGGTTAAGAAGAAAGATTTTACCACATAGAGTATATTGGTACAAATAGATGAGATATTCTTTTGCTTCTGAATTTTTCTGGATAGCCTCCTTTTTGTTGTACATGTCTAGATGCCCAAGGCCTTTTAACTTCTTCAAGATGGCTATTTCTGTGTTTCTGTAAAGTCAATGACAAAAACTTGCCCCAACCTTTTGTTTTTTCTTACAACTTGTAAGAATTGTAGTATGGGTAGATGAGCCATTAATTCTTATTTTCATGAAGTTTCTCTGGTTCAAATCGAGACTTTATTAATTTTGATAGTACCCATAACTTTTCTTCACCTGTGGAAACAAAAGCAAAACCTCTTCCCCAAGGTAGCACATAGCCTGGCTTCCATTCTGAGGTCAGTACATCTTTGAAATAGACAGACTGGTTTAGCTCATCCATCTTTTTCTATAGTCCAATGCCTTTCAGCAGCTATATTTCCTTTCTCATGAGCATTGAGAAAATTCAAAGTTAATAAAGCACTATGTAGTCTATTTCTAGGGGTCTTGGTTACTCCTTTCTGTTTATTTATCATTTCCTTTAGAGTTTGATTTGATCTCTCTATGACTTCTTGCCCTGTAGGATTATATGGCATTCCTATACTATGCTTTATATTATAATAAGCAAAAAAAATTGTTTTATTTTACTAGTGACATATGCTGGAGCATTGTTTGTCTTAATCTCTGCAGGTATTCCCATGATGCCCATAGCTTCTAGCAATTATTTGATTACAGAATCAGCTTTTTCTGAAGTCAAAGCAGTTGCCCTTTGAAATCCTGAAAACATATCTATTGTATGACGTACATATCTTAAATTTCCAAATTGTATGAAATGAAATACATCCATCTGCCAGATTTCATTTCTATGTATACCTTTAGGGTTACTCCCTATTGGTAATGGAGTTTGCATGTAAAAGGAACAGGTGGGACATCTTTTTACAATTTCTTTGGCTTGTTGCCAAGTGATGGAGAAATCTTTTTTTAATCCTTTACTATTGACGTGATTTTTTTTTATGAAACTCTGAGGTCCCTAGCACATTTCCTATTAATAATTTATTAATTTCATCATTACCTTGTGCTAAAGGACCTGGCAGACTTGTATGGGGTTGAATGTGTGTTATATAGAAAGGATGATCCCTATTCCTGGTTTCTTCTTGTAACCGAATAAATAATGAAGTTAAATCTGACTCATCATTAATAAAATCAGCAGTTTCAATGCGTAAAATAACTCTTTCTGCATACTGAGAGTCAGTGACTATGTTGAGAGCCTGGGTAAAAATCCATTAATACCATCACAATAGCATATTATTCTGACTTATGAACAGAATTGTAAAGGCTTTGAGCCACTTTACTTTTATTTTCTGATTTGTAACCAAGCTTTCCTGACTTATATGCATCGGTATAAAATGTGGGGGCTCCAGTAATTGGTTTATCTCATATAACACGAGGAAGAATTCAATTAATTTTCTTTAATAATTCAATTATTTTGCTTTGAGGGTATTTGTTGTTAATATTTTCCAAAAAAAAATGCTGTAGGCTCTTTGCCAAAGTTCACTTTCTACCCATAATTGGTCAATTTCTTTATTAGTTAAAGGCACAACGATTTCTGCTGGGTCCATTCCTGTTAATTTTCAAAGTCTTAATTTCCCTTTAAAGATCAATTCAGAAATCTTTTCCACATATGTCTTTAATATTTTACTCGGTTTATGTGGTAGAAATATCCATTCCAATATAACATTTTCCCTTTACATTAAAATTCTCATAGGGGACTTCTTAGAAGGCAAGATAGCTAGAATGCAATTAAGGTCTGGACCCACATGATTCACATATGCATCATGTAATTTCTTTTCTACCAAAGCCAATTATCTCTCAGCTTCAGGTGACAATTCTCTTGGACTATTTAAGTCCTTGTCACCATTTAAGGTTTTAAACAAATTATCCAGTTTATCATTTTTTATTACAGTAGTGGGTCATAAATAGACAATGTCTTCTAGTAATTTCTGAAAAATCATTTAAGGTCTTTAATCTATCTCTCCTAATTTGTACCTTTTGGGGTATAATTTTTTGAAGGTCTATTTTATAGCCTAAATAGTTAATGGAATCTCCCCATTTGTATTTTTTTCAGAGGTTATTTGTAATCCCCAAGCAGGCAAATTTTTTTCATTTTCTCAAACATTTTCACTGGAATATCAGTGTTTGAATTTGCCAATAGGATGTCATCCATATAATGGTATATTATGGATTTTGGGAATTTGCTGTGAATTTTTTCTATTGGCTTTTTTACCAAATGCTGACATAGCATAGGTCTATTCAGCATTCCTTAAGGGAGGACCCTCCACTGATACCGCTTTATAGGCCAAGAATTATTATAAGTGGACACTGTAAAGGTGAATTTTTCTTTATCGTGTTCTTTTAAGGGTATTGTTAAAAAAAAGTCTTTAAAATCGATAACTGTAATGGGCCATTCTTTTGGTAAAAGAAAAGGCAAAGGAATTCCAGACTGTAGAGAACCCATTGGCTGGATCACCTTGTTTATTGCCCTTAAATCTGTCACCATCCTCCACTTTCCAGATTTTTTTTAATGACAAATACTGGAGAGTTTCAAGGGCTTGTTGATTCTTCTATATGCTAAGCATTTAACTGCTCCTGCACCAGCTGCTCTAAGGCCTGCAATTTCTCTTTTGTTAATGGCCATTGATTAATCCATATTAATCGTACCTGTTAGCCATTTTAAAGGTAGTGCTGCGAGTGTCTTTGAAAGATCAACAGCTGTTGTGCCTTGTTTCTATACAGCTTGGATAGTTTGTGACTGTTTCTCATAATATCTTCTAATATTTTTCCCAGAAATATGTGTTAGTTTATGATTTATTTCTGTGTTTGGAGGAATGCTAATCTGTGTGTTCCATTTTTGTAATAAATCTTGTCCCCATAAATTTATAGCAATGTTAGTTACATATGGCTTTAATATTCCTCTCTGTCCTTCTGGTCCTATAAACTCAGGCCATTTTGCACTTTGTTTTACTTGGGGTAAAGACTCAATCCCTAAAAATTGAACATTTGCCTCCTGAAGGAGCCAACTTGGATACTATGACTCTGGGGAAATTATTGATATATTCTCCCTTGTGTCCAATGAACCTTCAATAATAACATCATTTATTTGTACCTTTAATTTTGGCCTTTGTTTATTAATAGATGTTTGCCAGAATATTTTTTTACAATTTTTCCTGAGGTTTTTTTCTTTTTCTATAGATTCTCCATCATTTAGTGTAGTATGTTTTTTTCAAATAGATTTTAATTTATTTAATTGTTCTGGAGAGGTGTATCCTCCCAATACAGGGTATGATTGCACTGAATTGGATGTGGAGGCTTTTGAAAGCCTCCGTGGGCATTTCCTTTGCCTGTCCCTTGTTGACCAACATTCATTAGTCCAGTGTCTACCTTTTGCATACCTCCTGCATACTCCAGGAGGGAGGGGCACTCTCTTGTGATTATTCCTTACAAAGGCATTGTTTCTGGGAACACCTTGATTATAATTTCTTTGTATATGACCTTGCCTTCCACAATTATAACATTTAACATTTTGCCTTTTTCTTACACCTCTAGAAATGACCTCTCCTACCCAATTATCATCACCTTTATAAGAATGTGCATTAATTATTTCATAAATCTAATCCTCTAAGAGTGCTGACCTTGCTTTTAATGGTCTTGTTATTTTTTACATTGTGTATTAGCGCTCCCAAATGCCAGGGATTCAATTATTATTTGTCTTGCTTCTGAATCTGGTACTATCCTATTTACTGCTGCACATAATCTCTGCAAAAAGTCTGTAAAAGTTTCCTTTGGGCTTTGAGCTATTTTTGTGAATAATTCAGTTTTCTTTCCTACTTCCTCTATTCGATCCCAAGCATTTAGTGCTGCCATGTAGCATAAATCAAGATTGCGTTCATCGCATAGGGATTGCCTTTCAATATCAGAATATTCTCCTTCCCCAAGAAGTTGGTTTTGGGAGACACCTATGCCCCTGGCTCTGCTTCTTTGTTCTATTATTTTAGCCTCCTCATTCCACCATGTTTTCCACTGTAAAAGTGGTCCTGGTTCTAAAACAGCAGTAACCATACCTAACCAGTCCTTAGGGGTGATCTGATTGCAACAAGATCAGGAATTCAACATTTATTTTACAAATGGTGAATGCATCTCATATGTTACAATCACATCTTTAACCCTTTGTAGTTCTAGCATACGTACCGGGGCCCAATTAACCTCCCTTACATCTCTATCCTCTTCTGATTTTTTAATGGTTACTGGGTATATTAGTGTTGGCTGTCTGATAAACTTAGGCTGTTTTTCTGTAGCTTTAGATGATATTGCTGAGGTCTGTTCTTTATACTCCTCTGTTTATGTTTGAATATCTTTGAGCTCCTTTTTAATAGACTTTTTAAAGACTTCTTTTTTAGCATTCACATTAATTGACTTATTCAATGATAAAACAGAAGTCAAAACAAAAATATTTATAATAAACATTATGAGACTAATTCCATCTACTTTATTTATCTCTTCCTTCACTACTTCTAATATCAAATCATCTAGAGAAAGATCACAGAAAGATCAAGTACACTCCATTGTCTTAAACAAATTTCCCCTCTTTTTTAAAAAAAATCTGCTGTACTCACCAATTTAGTTGTCAGAGATGGTTCAAATAGTTGTGAACTGGGGCAGCTACCTAGTGTGATATGAGCCCAAGAAAGGGTTCAGAAAAAGAAAGAGGCCACTTTCTGAAAAAACTTATCCAGATAAAATTGAAACAGACATGTGTGGCTGGGTCTGCCGAAAGCTAGAGGTTAACTCAATAGCTTAACCAGCTACTAATTACTCTTCTGGTCATATGTTGTTCTGGCCTATAAGCAGCTTTTTTGAGGGGGGAATTCATGCCCCATGCTGGATGCCAAATGTAGTAGTACAAATTTGTTTTGTATAAATGAGACTCAGAGCCAAATATTGGGGGAAGGCTAAAATATCAGAGAGAGGAAGCGCCAAAGTCAATTCTCACCAAACTGTCTTGCAACTTTCTTAGTTTCACTACTGGTCTCTTCTGCCTGTCGGTTCTGTCAGTCACTTCTGCCAGTGCTTCTGTCTCTGCCTGGTTTCTAAGTCCTTATATACTGTATCCCATCAAAGTTAGGATTAAAGGCGTGTAGCCATGAACTCACAAAAACAGAAGAAGTTTTGTCTCTAGGGTAATGGGATAAAGGATGTTGATCCCACTGCTGGCTTTCCCTGTGCTGGGATTAAAAGTATGTATGATTGAATCAGCTGTTGATCCTTGTATTAAAGGATCAAGGATTTCCTGAGCTATCTGCCTAGGATTTGACTGTGTGGTTTCTCTGATATCCTAGGATTTATTAAATATTTAACATATATCCACAAAGAACTATATTGAATTGATAAGGGGAGAGAAAACAGCCTTGTCTAGTTACTAATTTTAGTAGAATTGCTTTGAATTTCTCTCCATTTATTTTCATGTTGGCTGTTGGCTTGCTGTATATTGCCTTTATTATATTTAGGTATTTTCCCTGTATTCTTCATGTTTCTAGGACTTTTATCATGAAGGAGTGTTGGATTGTGTCAAAGGCTTTTTCAGCACCTAGAAAGATGATCATGTAGGGTTTTTGTCTTTCAGGTTGTTTATATAATGGATGGCATTGACAGTTTTTTTGTATGTTGAAACATCCCTGCATCTCTAGGATGAAGCCTACTGTATCATGGTGGGTAACTTTTTATATGTTTATGAATTTGGTTTGCTGATATTTTATTGAGTGCTTTTGCATCAATATTCATGAGTGAGATTGGACTATAAATCTCTTTCTTTGTTGCATCTTTGAGTGACTTGGGTATCAGGGTGACTGTAGCCTCATAAAAAAGAGTTTGGCAATGCTTCTTCAGTTTCTATGTATGGAACAGTTTGAAGAGTATTGGTATTAGTTCTTTGAATGTCTGGTAGAATTATGCACTGAAATCTTCTGGCCCTGAACCTTTTTGCTTGATAGACTTTTAATAACAGCTTCAATTTCCTTGGGGGTTATAAGTCTATTTATGTCATTTGTCTGGTCTTGATTTAATTTTGGTAAGTGGTACCTGTCCAGAAAGCTGTCCATTTCTTTTAGATTTTTGATGAAGTGGAGTATATATTTTCAATGTATAGCTTAATGATTCTCTGTAGTTTCTGCATGCCTATTGTTATGTTGCCCTTTCTATTTTTGATTCTATTAATTTGGGTTCTCCCTCCCTCCTCTCTCTCTCTCTCTCTCTCTCTCTCTCTCTCTCTCTCTCTCTCTCTCTCTCTCTTTCTCTCTGCCTTTTGTGCCTTTGGTAAGTTTGAGTAAGGGTTTGTCTATCTTGCTAACTTTATCAAAGAACAAATTTTTTGATTCATTAATTCTTTGTATTGTTCTCTAGTTTCAGCCCTGAGTTTGGTTATTTCTGGCCCTTCTACTCCTTCTAGGTGAGTTTGCCTCTAATTGCTCTAAAGCTTTTAGCTGTCCTGTTAGGTCTTTTGTGTGAGATTTCTCTAGGTTTTTCATATGAACATCTAGTGCTATGAATTTTTCTCTTAGCATTGCTTTCATTGTGTCTCATAAGTTTGGGTATGCTGTGGATTCATTTTTATTGAATTCTAAGAAGTCTTTGACTTCTTTTTTGATTCTTTCTTGAAGCAAAGGTGGTTCAATATAGAGATGCACAGTTTCCACGAATGTGTAGGCTTTCTGTAATTTTTGTTGTTGTTGAACTATAACTTTATACCATGGTGTTCTGATAATTCACAAGGAGTTATTCCCATTTTTGTATCTACTAATATTTACTTTATTTCTATGTATGTGATCAATTTTAGAGACAGTTACATGGGATGGTAAGAAAAAATATATTCCTTTGTGTTTGGGTGGAAAGTTCTGTATACATCTATTAAGTCCATTTGGGTCATAACATCTGTTAGATCCCTTATTTTTCTATTAAGTTTCTGTCTGGTAGACCTATTCATTAATGAGACTGAGGTATTAAAGTCTCCTACTGTCTTTATGTGAGGTTTGAGGTGAGGTTTAAGTTTAAGTAATGTTTCTTTTAGATATGTGGGTATCCTAGTATTTGGGCATAAATGTTCAGGTTGAAGACTTATCTTCATGGATTTTCCTCAGATGAATAAATAATGTCTTTCCTGATCTCTTTTGATTGATTTCAGTTTGAAGTCTATTTTGTTAGATATTAGCATAGCTATACCAGATTGTTTATTAAGGCCATTTGAATGAAAAGTCTTTTTTGCATTCAAATTTTTTTATTATTTTTATTATTATGGACAATGTCATATTTTTTATCCACGTATCCCCTTATTCAAACTACCTTCCCCCTTCCCACCCCTGCCAGTCACTCTTACTCTCCCCATCACTTTAGCACCTCCCCAGCAAGGGCAGGAGGTCCCAAGGTCCCAAGGTGGCTTAGTTCAGCATCTACTCCAGGCAGATCTGCTTTCCTCACCTCAACATCAAGACTGGGTCAGGTGTTCCTCTGGAGGGAATGGGCTCTAAGGTGCCACACCAAAATTTTTCTGATCCCAACCTGTTCAGTGATTGTGGTTTGCAACTTGGACATGCTTTGCTTTTCGTTTAAAGTCCACTAATCAGTGAGTACATCCCCTGCTTATCTTTCTGGGTTTGTGATACCTCACTCAGGAAGATATTCTCCAAATCTATCTATTTGCCTGCAAATTTTAGGATATAAGTTTTTCTTACTGCTGCGTAGTACTCCATTGTGTAGATGTACCACAGTTTCTTAATCCATTCTTCAGTTGAGGGGCATCTAGGTAATTTCCAGGTTTTTGCTGTTACAAATAATGCTGCTATGAACATAGGTGAGCTAACACCTTTGGAGTGTGAATGTATATCTTTAGGGTATATACCCAGTACTGGTATTGCTGGATCCTTGGAGAGATTGATTCCCAGTTTTCTGAGAAACCACCATGCTGCATTCCAGAGTGGCTGAACAAGCTCACACTCCCACCAACAATGGAGGAGTGTTCCCCTTGCTCCACAACCTCTCCAGCATAGGCTGTCACCTGTGTCTTTTATCTTAGCCAATCTGACAGGTGTAAGGTAGTATCTCTAAGTTGTTTTGATTTGCATTTCTCTGATGGCTAAAGATGTGGAGCACCTTTTCAAGTGCCTTTCAGCCATTTATAATTCTTCTGCTGAGAATTCCCTTTTTACTTCTGAACCCCATTTTTGATTGGGTTATTCAAAGTTTTGGGTTCCAGTTTCTTGAGTTCTCTATATATTTTAGAGACCAGTCCTCTGTCACTTGTAGGGTTGGTGAAAATCTTTTCCCATTCTGTAGGCTGTCGTTTTGTCTTATTGACTGTGTCCTTGGTTTTACAGAAGCTTCTCAGTTTCAGGAGGTCCCACTTATTGATTGTTGTTCTTAGTGTCTGTACTACTGGTATTATACTTAGAAAGTGGTCACCTGTGACAATGCATTGAATGATATTTCCCACTTTCTTTTCTATCAAGTTCAGTGTGGCTGGGTTTATGTTGAGATCTTTGATCCACTTGGTTTGGAATTTGTGCAGGGTGATAGACTTGGATCTATTTGCATTTTTCTACACACTACCATCCAGCTATGCCAACACCATTTGTTAAAGATACTATCTTTTTCCATTGAATGTTTTGGGCCTCTTTGTCAAAGATCAGGTGTTCATAGGTTTTTGGGTTAATGTTGGGATCTTCAGTTCAATTCCATTGATCCACAAGTCTGTTTTATGCCAATACTGTTTGTTATTACTGTAGCTCTATAGTATAACTTTGAAGTCAGAGATGGTGATGTCCCCTGAGGCTCTTTTGTTGAGCAAAAATGTTTTGGCAATCCTGGCTTTCCTGTTATTCCAAATGAAATTGAGTATTGTTCTTTCAATGTCTGTAAAAAATTGTGTTGGGCTTTTTATGGGAAGTGTATTGAATCTGTAGATTGTTTTTGGTAGAATTGCCATTTTTACTGTGTTGACCCTACCTATCCAGGAACATAGGAGATCTTTCCATTTTCTGATATCCTCTTCAATTTCTTTCTTCAGTGATTTAAAATTTTTATCAAATAGATCTGTTACTTCTTTGGTTATAGTTACTCCAAAGTATTTAATACTATTTGCAGCTTTCCCTTATTTCCCTTATTTCCCTATGTTTCCCTTATTTCTTTTTCAGCCCTTTTATCTTTAGTGTATAGGTAGGCTACTAATTTCTTTGAGTTAATCTTATATCCTGTTACATTGCTAAAGGTGTTTATCAGTTGTAGAAGTTCCCTGGTAGAATTTTGTGAATCACTTATGTATACAATCATATCATCTGCAAATAGAGATAGTTTCACTTCTTCTTTTCCAACTTGTATCTACTTAATCTTGTTTTGTTCTCTTATTGCTTTAGCCAAAGCTTCAATAACTATATTGAATAGGTAAGGGGAGAGAGGACATTCTTGTCTAGTTCCTGATTTTAGTGGGATTGCTTTGAGTTCGATCTGGAGGTGGGTCCCAGCCATGCAAGGTCCCTTCTTTTAGAGTCACTTGAGAAGACCCCTCATAGCTAAAGCCTAGAGCCGTCTGCTGGCAAGAGTCTGAAATCAGACCCTTGGGTGTGACCCTGATCCCAGAGAGGGATTTTCTGGACAAGCAGCCCAGGAACTCAAATCTGCCCACCTCTGACTCTGCTCTGGACAGGAGTCTGAGTTTCAAAGCCCTCAGCTTCCTTGCTGTTCTTATGTCAGTCTTGGTCTGTGCAGACTGTGTTTCTCGCAGAAGACAATTTTCTTACCCCCAAGGCATGTGCTCCGGACCAAGGGATTCAGCTGTTCCCCTGTTGCTAACTTCCCAGCTGTGTTCTGAGTGGGCAGTGCTCTACACCTCAGCAGAGGAGTGGTCGTTCAGGGTCTGTTCAGGTGGTGGAAGTCACCTTCTGACCTCTGACCTCTAGGCTGGCCTCCAGGAAGTCCTCTGTTTCTCTGCTGCCACCAAGCCAGTCCAGGTCTGTGAAGACTGTTCCCCACCAAAACTGAGCTGCTCACCTCTGAGGCGTGTGCTAAGGACCAAGGGACCCAGCTGTTCTCCTGCCTCTAACTTCCCAGCTATGTTCTGGGTGGGCAGTGTTCTACACTACAGCAGCAGAGTGGTCATTCAGGGCCTGGGTTCCAGAAAGTCTTTTTCCAACCCTTAACAAAGAGCGAGTGTCTGTCTTTGAATTTGAGATGTGTCTCTTATATGCGACAGAGGGATGGTTTTTTTTTTTTTTCTTGTCCATTGTGTTAGGGTGTATAGGTGAATTGAGTCCATTGATATTAAGGAATATTAATAACCAATGATTGTTAATTTTTGTTATTTTTGGTGGTAGTGTGTGTGTGTGTGTTTCTTTGAGGTTTCCTTCTGTGGGATTATCTATTACTTGTGGCTTCATGGGTGTGCCTAGATTCTTTAGGCTGAAGTTTTTCTTCTAGTGCTTTATGTACTTCTTCTGCTCTTATAATATTTCCAGCTCCTCTTCCACAGGATGTCCTAAGCCCCGAGGGAAAGATTTTGATGAAGATATCCCACCTGGACTGAGTGTTTTCTACACCTTGTCCAGCTATGGGCCTCTGTATTTCTTCCCATGTACTGGAGGAAGAAGTTTCTCTGATGGTGGCTGAGTAAGGCACCTATCTATAAGTGCAGACAAATATTATTGGGAATCATTTTATGGCTACATTCCTTTAGCAAAATTGGAGAAGTTGGTTTTCCCTAGGTCCCTACCTGGTATCAGGTTCTAGGCCATGAGGGAATTGTTGGAGGTTGGTTCCCTCTTTTGCAGTGAGCTTGAATTTCTTTTTTTAAAAAAAATAAAAAACTTTATTTATTATTTATTTATTTGCCTTGGTGTTTGCCTGGAACTGGAACCACAGACAGTTGTTAGCTGCCATGTGGGTGCTGGGAATCGAACCCGGGTCCTCTGGAAGAGCAGACGGTGCTCTTAACCGCTGAGCCAACTCTCCAGCCCCGTGAGCTTGAATTTCAATCAGAAAGTGACTGGATTCTCCCACAAGCTTTGTGTCATCATTGCACTTGCGTATCTTGCTATAGGTCACTGTTGTAGATCAGAAGGTTTGAAGCAGGGTTGGAATTTGTCTTCTTTGGTAGCATGCAGAGTACCTTCTAGTACCATAAACACTGGTCATCAGAAGAGAAGGTATGAATCAGCCTAACTTTTCAGTGTTCAGTGATTTATGTCAGTGTTATCTTGAACAACAGGGTCTTAAGATCAGTTTGTGGAGAACCACTAATAGCCTGGGATCTTTGGGGGCTCCCATGGAGCTCTTTGGCCAACAATTTAATTAGATATAATACATCCTCAATACTAGAAGCTTCATTTGGTGATGAGATGTCCAGTTGTTGAGGCACTGTCACTTTTGGTTTTGGGCAATTTCATTTAAATCACCTTCATATATGTATATTTTAGAAAGCTTATATTATACTAGGTTTCCATGATAGCTCTTAGTTTTATCTGTCCCTCTCTGTAATCAGTCCCTAATACCCTTCCTCCTTCTCCCTCTCCATTGATCCTCCTATTACTATCCACCTGTAACTATCAATCCTATTTTGCCCTTCCTACAATTATCCAATTCCATTCCACCCCATGCCAGGTTCCTTACTCTATACCTTAACTCTGTGGTGATATGTATTATATCCTGCTTATTGGATACTTAACAACTAACATATAAGTGAATACATACCATCTTTGTCTTTTGTCTTAACTTACGCAAGATAATTTTTCAAAATCCATTTATTTAACTGATAATTTCAAGATTTTTCATTCTCTTTTCATGTATTATCTTCTTACTCCAGTTTGTCCTTCTTCCTTTCTTCCAAGTCCTTCTCCTCATCTTCCCTCCATCCCTCCCTCCAGATCCACTCCTCCTTCTTTTACTCTAGAAAAGGGCAGGCATCCCAGGAATATCAACCCAGTACAGTGGGAACAACCTGAAATCCCTGAGGGTGACCCTAGCTAAGACCCTTAGTAAGCAGAGGGTATGGAGCTTGAGACAGCCATCTTCTGTGGCCAGGCAAGGCTTCCAATGAAGGGACTGGGACATCAACCCAGCCACTAAACCTTCAACCTTTAAGTTATCCTTCCTGAAAACTGTGCTGGGGTAAAGGTAGCGTGTAACTTGTAGGAGTGGCCAACCAATGACTGATTCAACTTGAGACCCAGGCAATAAGAGGAAGCCCACACTTGACACTGGCTGGATAGTCCAGAGACCTAGGATAGAATTTCAAGATTTGAATTTTTAACACCTACATGATTTTCAACTGTATAAATGTACATTATTTTCTTTATCTACTCATACAGTAACCCACATCTTGTTGGCTTCCAAATTTCTGTCTATTATGAATAGAGCAGCAATGAACATAGTTTATCAAATGTCTCTGTAGTAGGATATAAAGTCATTTGGTCTTATTCCAAAGAGAAGTAGAGCTGGTTCTTGAGGCAGATCTATTCGTAGGTTCCAGAGGAAACACAAGACTAACTTTCACAGTTATACACATGCACACTCCATCAGCAATGAATAAACATTTTCTTTATTCTACATCCTTGCCAGCCTAAACTATCACTTGTTTTATTGATCTTGGCCAGATGTAACATGAAGTCTCAACATAGTTTATCCTTGCATTTCCCTGATGACTAAGAATGTTGGACATTTTAATTGCTTCTCATTTGTGTTTTCTCTTTTAAGAACTCTCTGTTCAAATCTGTATCTCATTGGGGAGCATTAATTGTTTTCTTGATATCCATCTTATTTTAGTCCTTTATGTATTTTGGGTATCTGTCCCCTATCAGATTGATTTCAAAAAATTTATACTGTAGCCTGTCACTTTGTTGCATAGGTAATGTCCTTTGCTGTACAGAGCCTTTCAGTTTCCTGAGGTACTGTATTAATTATTGTTCCTATTACCTCTGTTATTAGTATTCTATGCAGAAAATCTTCTCCTTTGACAATAAGTTTAAGAGGGTTTCTCATATTCTCTTCTATAAGATTCTGTGTATCTGTCCTTATCTTGAGGTTTTTGATCTATCTGGAGTTGGATTTTGTGCAGGGCAATAAGTATAGATCTATTTGCATTCTTCTACATTCAACTACTGAGTTTTACTAGCATCATTTGTTGAAGATAATGTCTCTTTTCCATTGTGTATTTCTGACGTGTGTGTGTGTGTGTGTGTGTGTGTGTGTGTGTGTGTGATATGTGTGTGTGTCTCCATAGATGAGTGGACTTATGTCTGGATCTTCAATTCAATTAGATTAATCAACACATTTGTTTATATGCCATTATCATGTTGTTTTTATTGCTTTAGATTTGTAGTATACCTTGAAATCACGGGTGGTAACACCTGCAGTGATTCTTTTATTATCTGGGATTGATTTAGCTATCCTGAGAGTTTTGTTTTTCCACAGAAATCTGAAAATCATCCTTCTAATTTCTGTGAAGAATTGTTTTAGAATTTTGATGGAGACTACATTTAATGTGTAGATTGCTTTTGGTGGCCATTCTCCATATAATTCTACTGATCCATTAACATAGGAGGTTTTTACATCTCCTGATATCTTCATTTTTTTTCAATGTCTTAGCCTTTATTTTATAAGCCTCTTACTTTCTTGGTTACAGCTACCCCAAAATATTTTGTTTTATTTTTGAAGCTATATAAAATAGATACTGTTTTCTTGATTTCTTTCTCAGTGCATTTGTTATTGCATATAGGAAAGGTACCAATTTTTATGTATTGGTTTTCTATTCTGCTATTTTTCTGAAAGTATTTATCAACTGTAATTTCCAGAGGTAGGTTTAGGGTTACTTATATATGTAATTACCATCTATAAATAAAGATACTTTGACTGCTTCTCATGTTGTTTGTAATCCCTTGATCTCCTTAAGTTATCTTATTGATCTAGCTAATACTTCAAGTACTATATTGAATACATATGGAGAAAAAACACTCTTTTTTGTTCCTGATTTTAGAGGAAATGATTTAAGTTTTTCTTCATTCAAGTTGATGATAGCTATGGTCTTCATATAAATATAAATAAATAAAGTGCTGTAAATCTATTTATTATGTTGAAGTGTGTTCCTTGTATGCCTAGCAATAACTAAAATTCTCTCAATCAAAAAGGCCTGGAGCCAGATTATCGTGGAATAAACCCGTCACCAATTGATATGTTTCAACTAAGATTTATTTTGTTATAAAAGAGCAAAAGAGAGTTTAGCGACGCGCCGAATCCGCTGCCGTACGTAGCTGCCGTGCGATCGAGCCGGAAGAACCGCCCCCTCCTTCCACCGCCACAGCCGCTGCCGCCGCTGCGCGCACTGCCCCGGAAGCCTCTTCTTACACCGCTGCTGCCCCGGAAGCCTCTTCTTACGCCGCCGCGGCGCGCGCTGCCCCAAAAAGCAATGTCTCTCTAATACAATCAGGGATTCCTGCTACATCTCCCCATTTTGTCTAAATATGAAGGTTCTAAATTAGGTATAAAACTACATACTACAGGGATTACCATAAGACAGTGTGAGGGAAAGAGGAAGGAACTAACATAAGTGAGGTTAGACTACCGATAGCAAACAACTACAAAGTGCAATTTAATATCTAAAATGTTGATACAAAAAAAAATATATAGGGATTGTTTTAAGGCTGTTTATCCTAAATAATAGAGTTCTAAGACTCGAGTGTCTTTGCTGGAATGTGAAGTAATAACAACCTCACTATCTAATCTTCAACACCGTCAAGACCTGAGAAGGAAAATATATACCTAAAGTTGGAAGCATGAAGTAACTTCCAGAATATAGGAGAAGACAACGATAGTTAACTACCTGGACAGTCATCCACCCCTTCTCTGTGTAACGGGAGCATCCATACTTGTGGCTACTGGCCTATGATATCTGACAAGTCTCCATAGAAACAGGGTATTTTTGGTAGAACTGTCCTATCCTGGCTAGGCAGGCTTCGGCAGTTCCTATCCCTCATCCTGCAGGTCCATTTCGGACAGTGAGCAGCTGACAGCAGAGGGCGCAAGTGCAGTCCTTTGCCCCTCAGGCCATTATTTGCCAAACTAAACAATCTCTGTGCAAGATGTTTGTGATGCTCAACACCACCTTGAGAAAGGAATGGTGATACCAGGAGTTGTCATGTCTCTCAAGGCCAAATTCGAAATAACGAAATCTTGAATGCCATATTCTCTTGGTCTATGAAGTGGTTGAAGACACCTATCTATTTGGTATATTCTGACATGTTTCTGAAAAGCCTGAGTATCCTGACTGTAAGG
>PVIH01009133.1:44378-85114 GCA_004025045.1 Sigmodon hispidus | reverse complement strand
TTCTATACACTAAAGATAGAAGAGCTGAAAAAGAAATAAGGGAAACATTACCCTTCATAATAGCTGCAAATAGTATTAAATACCTTGGAGTAACTATAACCAAAGAAGTAACAGATCTATTTGACAAAAATTTTAAATCACTGAAGAAAGAAATTGAAGAGGATATCAGAAAATGGAAAGCTCTCCCATGTTCCTGGATAGGTAGGATCAACATAACAAAAATGGCAATTCTACCAAAGGCAACCTACAGATTCAATGCACTGCCCATCAAAATCCCAACACAATATCTTTTGGACCTTGAAAGAACAATACTCAATTTCATTTGGAATAACAGGAAAGCCAGGATTGTCAAAAAATTTTTACTCAACAAAAGAACCTCAGGAGGTATCACCATCCCTGACTTCAAGTTATACTATAGAGCTACAGTAATTAAAAACAGCCTGATACTGGCATAAAAACAGACTTGTGGATCAATGGAATAGAACTGAGGATCCAGACATTAACCCAAAAACCTATGAACACCTGATCTTTGAAAAAGAGGCTCAAAATATTCAATGGAAAAAAAGATAGTATATTTAACAAATGGTGTTGGCATAACTGGATGAAAGTGTGTAGAAAAATGCAAATAGATCCGAGCCTGTCACCCTGCACAAAACTCAAATCCAAGTGGATCAAAGACCTCAACATAAACCCAGCCACTTTAAACTTGATAGAAAAGAAAGTGGGAAATACACTTCTATGAATTGGCACAGGTGACGACTTCCTAATATAACACCAGTGGCACAGACACTAAGACCAACAATCAATAAGTGGGATCTCCTGAAGCTAAGAAGTTTCTGTAAAGCCAAGGACTCTATGAATAGGACAAAACGACAGCCTACAGAATGAGAAAAGATTTTCACCAAACCTACAAGTGATAGAGGACTGACCTCTAAGATATATAAAGAACTCAAGAATCTAGAGCCCAAAACCTTGAATAACACAATCAAAAAATGGGGTTCAGACCTAAAAAGGAAATTCTCAGCAGAGAAATTATGAATGGCTGAAAGGCACCTGAAAAAGTGCTCATCATCTTTAGCCATCAGAGAAATGCAAATCAAAACAACTTTGAGATACCATCTGACACCTGACAGATTGGCTAAGATAAAAGACACAGATGACAGCCTATGCTGGAGAGGGTGTGGAGCAAGGGGAACACTCCTCCATTGTTGGTGGGAGTATAAGCTTGTTCAGCTGCTTTGGAATGCAGTATGGCAGTTTTTCAGAAAATTGAGAATCAATTTCCCCAAGAATCCAGCAATACCACTTCTGGGTGTATACCCTAAAGATGCATAGTCACACTCCAAAGGCATTAGCTCAACTATGTTCATAGCAGCGTTATTTGTAATAGCGAGAACCTGGAAACAACCTAGATGTCCCTCAACTGAAGAATGGATTAACAAACTGTGGTACATCTACACAATGGAGTACTACTCAGCAGTAAGAAAAAATGATATCCTAAAATTTGCAGGCAAATGGATGGATTTGGAGAATATCCTACTGAGTGAGGTATCACAAACTCAGAAAGATAATCAGGAGGTGGACTCTACACAAACAAAGAAACAAACAAGAAAAAAGCCAAGCATGTCCAAGCTGCAAACCACAACCACTGAACAGCTTGGGATCAGAAACATCCTGGACTGACACCTTGGATCCCACTCCCCCTAGAGGAACACCCGACTCACTCTTGAGGGAGGAGGGAGAAAACTGCATCTGCCAGGAGTGGAGACTGAACTAAGCATTATTGGGTCAGTGGGACCATGGGACTGCCTGCAGCCTGCCCAGGGATGGGATGAGGATTTGTGGAGAAGAAAGAATGACCTGATGTGGTGGGAGGGGGAAGGTACCTTGAATAAGGATATACAAGGTTAGAAAGTGTGACTTCTTTGTTCATAATAATAATAATAATAATAATATAATAGAAAAAAACAAAATAAAATCTAATTCTCATAGAAAAAAAAATAGCATCTTGAAATTTGCAGACAAATAGATGTATTTGAAGAGTATCATCCTGAATCAGGTAACACAGACCCAGAAAAATAGACATGGTATGTACTCACTCATAAGTGGATTTTAGATGTAAAGCAAAGGATAAACAAATTACATTTCATAACTCCCCACACCCAGCCAGTAGCCAGGTAATAGAAGAAAGTTAAAGGAGACATTCATAAATCTCCCCGGAAAGAGGAAATAGAGAAGATCTCCTAAGAAAATTGCAATCATACAGGGGGAGGGAGCAATGGGAGATGAGAAGGAAACATGAGAGAATGGGATGGTTGAGTTGGGGGAGAAATAGAGGAGAACAAAGACGTGAATATTTTGATATAGGGAGCCATTGTGGGGTTAGAGAGAAACCTGTTGCTAGGTAAACACCCAAGAACCTGCAAGATGAGCGTAGCTAGGACTCCAAGCAATAGTGGAAAGGGAACCAAACTAGCCTTCCCCTATTATCAAATGAATGACCACCCTAATTGCCATTATAGAACCTTCTTTCAGCAGCTGATGGAAGAAGATGCAGAGATCCATAGCTAAATTCTGGGCTGAACTACTGGTCCAGCTGAAGAAAGGAAAGAGAGATTATATGAGCAGAGGGATTGGGACCATGATGGGGAGATCCAAGGAATAGGCTCTCCAGTGCTATTGATAGCTCACAGACTCTGAAATGACAGCTGATAAACCTTCATGACATGAATCTGTACCCTCTGAATGTGGATGACAGTCAAAAGTCATGGGCAGCTTGTGGAACCTCTTGCACTTGGACCAGAGTTTATTTTTGGGCATGAACTGACTTTTCAGAGCTCATGCTCAGCAGGGGACCAACTTTCTCAGAGTTGATACTTGGAGGAGGGAATTTGGTCCTACCTCAACTAAATATGCCAGACCAATATTTATTGTACAAACAATGAATTTTATTATGAAAATTTTCATGAAAACATAATGTCTACCTTGAATACATTGACCTCTATAAGTAAAAAAAAAAATTCCATCCCCACCACTGCTCCCTCTCCTCCCCCTTCTCTCAGTCCCCCCTACACCCTGGCCTTTCCCTACTTCAGCCCCCCATTTATACATAAAGTTATTTCTCTGGCTAATAATCAGGTTATGTATGATATCTCACTCCCCCCCCCTGTTCCCTACATAGCCCTTTTCATTCTGAAGAAGGAACTGAATATACTGTGTTGCCATACCAGGCATTCTAAAATGATGGTAGGTGTTCAGAAAGGAGAAGACCATTAAACACACCTAGTAACATCTATGGTTATTCACATAACACTTGTTTGAGATGAAGTCCGGTAAAACTTCCAACTGATAAGATGGTTCAGTAGATAAGAAAGCTTGCTGCTCTTGCGGAAGACCTGAATGTGACTCCAGTGCTTGTGTTTCGAAGTTCATAACTGCCTACAACCTCAGCTCCAGAGGACCTGACACCGTCTTCTGGCCTCCACCAGTGCCTGCATGTGTGTGTATATGCACACCATAGACATAAACATATAAATAAAATAAAAATAAGTAAACTTTTGGAGAAAAAAATCCAGGATGATCTAAAGCTCAGCAAAAGGAGGAGCATAAATGTTGTAAGATTCATAGAATCAGGGGGTTTGCTGTGAGATTGTGTCTCCTAGGAATGTCAGAAGCTACAGCCATAAAAATCTCATCAACATGAAAACCTAAACATGAGCTGAACAAAAACAATAGACATGGTAAAGTGAACAAGGAAAAGTCCAGGAGGACTCAAACCTACATAAAGAACTACAAACAACTAGGTAAAATCTGAGAGTAGGAGAAATAGTTTTTCCCCCGTGAAGACTACAACAATTGGTTATCTAATACCAACTAGTCAGTCATAAAAACATACATGTAAATAACATCATATGGACTAAGCAGGTGCAACTCTCATATTTAAGAATATTCTATATGTGTATATATTATAATTAATAAACAAATGAGGCCATGAATTGGACAGAGAACAAGTAGGAGCATATGGGAGGGCTTGAAGGAAGGAAAGAGAAGGGGGAAATAGTGGAATCATATTAAAAAATATATTTTTTAATTTCAGCATGGAAGAGGTTGGGATTCCTGATGCCTGGCCCTTAGCTAAGGAGCTATTGGCAGTTGGTAGATGTTGAAGAAGAGTAATTTTTCTTTGGATTGTTAGCCATTGGTAGGTTTCTTATACTCCAGTGGATGCCCCACACTCATCTGTATATGGGCAACTATAGCTGAATTAGTATGTTAATTTTTCATTGCAAAGGACATAAAGTTGAGGGATATGTCCTAAAGCAGTAGGAAAAGTTAGAAGGAGGGAGTATGGGCGGATATGACCAAGATACACTTTATACATATGTGAAATTTTCAAAGAAAAAAAAGAAAGTTATCTGATGTGTATGTCAAAGGAGCAGGGAGATAAACACATTCAGCTGTAAATAAATATACAAATGGTGCCATAGCAACCAGCAAAGAGATGTCAAAATAAGCTCCTGACTCACCTGTACCCTCTTGAGAGATAAGTGTTGGCCCCAGATGCTCTAGGATAAGCCAGTCATCCTGGCAATTATGGCACACACACATAGGTGGCGTGAGTCATCCAACTCACACTTGCAGAAGAGTCTTACACAACAGCTGAATTTTTAAAGCACTAAGTGTTCTTTCTGTGGGATTTTTCTTTAACCTTCACTGCATTTCTTCCCAAGACAGAAGAACTGGTGCTTCATGGCCCACCCTAAAGATGAAGAATCTCGGAATCATCAAAACATCACTCCACATCTTGTGACTACTGAGCAATACAGCCTTGGTCTTGACAAGAACTTCTCTATAACTCCCTAGTCCCCTTGTTGTATTTCTCTTCCAAAATGCAATGAGATCTCCCTCCTCTGAGAAGACCTACCCCCAAGATGATTTCATCATTCTCATCTATATACTCCCAAAACATTCCACAACTTAGTAAACCTCATCTGCAGCATTGGGTAGTGATTCAACATGAGGGGGGTGCTTTTTCTATGTGCTCAAAGTCCTTAGTATATAGCACAGGGGTTGTCAAACTGAAACGTGCAAGTCAAGTCTGGTCTACTGTTTTTATACAAGCCTTGAGCTACTAACTTGTGGATTTTTAAAGAGATATAAAAAAGTATAAGAAACAGAATATATAGTTATGTCTGTATTTAATTAGCAAAATATAAACTCTTTCCTGTTTTACCCTTTTCAGAAAATGATTATTTAGGCCTGAATAGCAGAAACCCAATCTTACATGACTATAAACTTACTCCTAACCATCTCATTACTAAACTTTTTCCTGTCAACATACAGAACCAATAGGATTTCTAAACATACCAGATGTTTCTCACTTCTCCATTTTCTTTGCTCATGATGGTCCCTTTTTGCTTTCCTTCACACTGTGTGTGTGTGTGTGTGTGTGTGTTACTTAGTTTATTTTGTTGTTCTATATTACTCCGAAACATTATATAAAAATAAATGCAATGAGTACAGTTTTAAAAAAAGATAATTAAAAAAAAAGAACTAAGAAGATGGTTCAGATGGTAAAGTGTCAGCTGCACACCCATGAGGACCCGAGTTTGGTCTCCAGCAGCAATGTAAACGCCAAATGACATGGTTTGTGTTTATAATCACAGTGGTGTGGTTGGAGGGTGGAGATAGCTCTCCAGAGCTCACTGGCTAGCCAATCTAAGCAACTGGCATGCTCCCAGTGCATTAAGAGACATAAGATACTCTGTATCAACGCATAATGTGGAGAACAGCAGCAGTAGACACACAATATCTACCTCTGGTCCCCACAGGCATATGCACACATGCATCTACATTCTCATAAACACAAACAAATCCTCACTATATATACACAGGAACACAAAATACATTTTTTAAAGTGATAAATCTTACTAAAATTTGGAACTTTTCCAGTGCCACACAAGTTTCTACCTTGTTTTCTTCCAGTTGGTCTTGTCTATCAAAAGCCAACAGTTCTGCATTTCTGTTACTGTAGATGACTTTTGTCTCTCAGGAGAGTCATGCAAATTGACTTATATATTACTTGCTCTTTACTGGCCTGCTTTTTTTTCCATTCAGTGTACTACCTCGGAGGTCCATTCATTGTGTTTCTAGAGTTAGCCCATACTACTTTCCAAGAGCCAAGCATTACCTTTTCAGGAATTTTGAAAGCTGTTAAAAAGTTAGCTATTCTTTTGCATATAATTTATGGTCTGCAGTTTTAGGTTTTTATGAAATTTCTGTATTTGTAAATATATGTGTCTCTGTGTCTATATATTTTTCTTGAGATTTTTCTTTGGCTCTTTTTCTTTTGTTTGATTGTTTTATCCTGTTCTGATTTGTTTTTATTTTGTATTATTTTAATTTATTAATATTTTAGGAGCTTTTATATACTAATGTGAGAAAGAAAGAAATGATGTGGATTTGGGTAAGTGAGGAGGTGGGAAGGATCTGGGAGCAGCTGAGGGAAAGAAAACCATAATCAAAATGTAATGTATAAAAATTAATTTCAATTAAAACAACTATTCTTTAAATTTAAGCTGTATCCTCTTGAGAGATAAGTGTTGGCCCCAGATGCTCTAGGATAAGCCAGTCATCCTGGCAATTATGGCACACACACATACAACTAATGATTTGTACTTAAAATATAATACTTTACATACATAATTCTGAATATCATTGTTTATTCTCTTGTGGTTGATTTTGTATATATGTATATATATAATATAGTCATACATCCATAAAAGCTGTCCTTCTCTTTCCAATCCCGTGTCCATTGGTAACTTGAAATTGGCTATAGTGGAAGCAATTATGCAAGAAAAATCAGGAAATACTACAGGACAAAAATCATTTGTACTCATGGCTACAGAGACTATTATTAAACATTCACTGCTAGATATATCTATGCTGTTGCACATTTAAGTGGCTCATTTATTTTTATTACTGACTATTATGTGGCTATTGTGTATAACAACTTTCTTTCACAATGACAAAAGACCTGAGAAAATCAATTTACAAGGAAGAGATATTTATTTTGGCTCACATCATAGTCAGAGTACAATATGATTAAAGAAGGGTACAGGGTCCACAATCCCTTTAAGAATTAGATCTCACATCTTCAAGGTTCTAATACCTCTCTAGAGCAAACCCTTGGGACTTTGGGTGACCTTCCAAGTCCAAACTAGATCATGCTTTAAAAATGGCTAATTCAGAGCTGGGGAGACTAGTGAGTCAATAATGTACTTGTGTAAGCATTAGAACCTGAGTCTGATTCCCAGTTCTCAGGTTAAAAAGGCTGAGGAATGACATACAACAGTAGTCCCCATACTGAGCACTGAGGAGGCAGAGACAGGCAAACGCCTTGGGCTTGCCAGCCAATCAGTCCAGTCAAATTGGTGAGCTAGGGGTTTAGTAACAGGGCCTTTCTCAAAACAAGGTGTGGGGGGGGGCACTTTAAAAAGAAATCCTGGGGGCTGGAGAAATGGCTCAGTGGTTAAGAGCACCGTCTGCTCTTCCAGAGGACCCAGGTTCGATTCCCAGCACCCACATGGCAGCTAACAACTGTCTGTAGTTCCAATTCCAGGAAAACACCAAGGCAAATAAATAAATAAATAAAGTTTTAAAAAAAAAAAAAAAAAGAAATCCTGTACACACATGCATGGACACCTTCACACATGTACTACACACAGAGAGAGACACACATACACATACACACAGTTATATTGTATATTTAATAAAATCAGCCTGGAATATCAGAGAAAAAAATCACCCACAACAGTTAATTTGCATTATTGCTAGTTTTCTGTCTTTTTGCCAGGACAAGTATATATTACTTTTTCATGGTTACAATAGAATATGCTATTTCCTGACTCATTTTGAGGTTTAGCTCAAGAGTTTGCCTTTCCAAATTCCCCTAATAAACTCTCCCATTGTTCCTCATATATCACCCTGGATCATAATACTGCATAAATTCATTTCTATACATCTCGGAGTCTTCTTGGATTCTCAGAGTAGACACTGAGTAGCTTGGTATGGGATATAGACAGAATATATTCCATAAATGTACTTAATGATATTTTTTTCTTTCTAAGGTAGAAGCTTTTAATAGAATTATAAAAAAATAACACTATTTCTAAATCAGGATAAGTAATGAAGGGTATATTTTCCCTTTGCATACCCATATTCAAATATGATTTCTAGCCATTCTTAAATTAACAAGGAACAAATATAGAATCAAGGTAGTGTGGCAACATAAGTGTTGTATTAAAGCTATCAGCCCTAGAAAACAGAAAACACAAAGTGAACTCATGCAGCCATTTTCAACTTCATTGTGCAAGATAAATTGGATAAATGCATCCCACTTAAACTATGGCTTGCCAACTTACAGAATTAATTTAATTGTCTCACTTATATGAAAACCTTTTGAACCTCCTGAAAAAATTATAAGATGAAATTGGAATCTGGCAGTAGCTATGGAACATTCTTTTTTCTAGGGACATAATGCCTGAGTGTGCAGTAATAACAGAACTTTCCTTAGTAGAGACAAGTGGGGGACCAGGTTTTACTTTGGCATTCTGCTGCTAAAAAGCCAGGAAAAAAGAGAAAGTTAGCTTTTGATTAAGGTAGCATGATCTGTCCTTCAAATTTCTTTCTTTCTTTCTTTCTTTCTTTATTTATTTATTTATTTATTTATTTATTTATTATAAACAAAGAAGTCACACTTTCTATCCTGTATATCCTTATTCAAAGTCCTTTCCTCCTTCCAAGACATCAGGTCATTCTCTCTTCTCCACAACTCCCCAGCCCCTGCCCAGGCAGGCTGCAGGTGGTCCCAAGGTCCCACCCTAGAGGAACACCTGACTCAGTCTTGAGGTTGGGGGGAGAAAACTGGATCTGCCAGGAGTGGAGGCTTCAAATTTCTTTAACCTAATACCTGGAAACTTTCTTATGGGCCCAGTATACTGAGAGCCCAAACAGCAGCTGAACCTGCCACGTAAGAACTCAGAGCTAAAGAGTTTAGAGACAGACATTGCCCGATCTCTAATACCATGCCCACCACTTAGAATTGGCAAATAAAGTTATTACTGACTAAATGAGTAGATGACTTAAAAGGGAGGATTTAAATTCTGTTTTCAGAAATGGAAACCTCCATACAAATGTACAAACCCAAAGCATCACTTCTAATAGGCAGTACTTTAAGGGTGGTCTCAAGTAGTTTCCCATGTAGAATCTCTAAATGATCTGTCTTTAGATGTGATGGTGAGACAAATTTTATTCAGCTGCACTGTTCAATTCAGATTCGAACAAAATCTAGGGGATTCATGGAGTATTTATGGGAAACCAGTAAAACAAATGGAAAGGAGAAGTCTGAGAGAGGTTAAAAGAATAAAGTGTCTAAACTTGAGATCAGAAGGTGACTAAAATCCTCATGGAGAAATATCATGCTGTGATTGTATCATGAGCCAGTTCTACAGAGAATAGAAAGAGAGAAAGAGCCTTGCTTTAAATCTGAGGAAAATCATAGGGGTACAGTAGTTTGACACTAATAACAACTGGACCAACACTTGTCTATGAAGTCTATTTATATGACAACCTAAACATAAATCAAGTGATTTTTTTTAACTCAAAAGTAAATTCCACTCATTTCTCAGAAAACATGAAAATGTCTTTGAAATATGTGCTACATACTTTTCTTATCACTCAATCAAATGCTTATCAGGAAGTGATAGGATCATGATTGAGGTGATGTAGTCCACTGTGGCAACATCAGCTTGGTGGCAGCAACTCCACGGCAACAGGACTGTGATGCTCAGTAAGCTCTTATCTCCAAGAACAGTAGCGGAGAAAAGAGGAATGTCACCAACTTCCTCCTTCTTCTCTTTGTACTCAATCTGGGACCCCACACCATGGAATGATGCCACTAATCATACCCTCAGAAACTCTGTCCTGAAATGTCCTCATAGATATACCCAAAACTGTGTTTAATTAAGGCCCTTAAATTTTGCATTATTTATTTTATGTATGTGAATTACATGCATGTACTCCCAATACACATGTGGACCCCAAAGGACACTTTGCCGATGTCCAAGGAGGTTCTGGGAATGGAACCTAAGTCAAGCACCCTTACCCATTAATCAATATCCCAAGCATCCATCCTCTCTAGGGATTTTCCATTTCTTAAACCTATCTGGTTGGTAGCTTGATACCCAAACACATCACTTTAAATAATAACACTCCATCCTTGTCTCCTAAAGTATCATGTTCACTTAATAAAGAAAAACATATTTAGTACAGCTCTAAGCATGCCCAAAGACTTAACAACTCTGACACCATTCAAAAAAGCCCAAACTAAGTATACTCTAAGACTAAGGGAATCTCTGAACTGCAAGCTCCTATAAAATCAAAACAGAAGTAACATATTTCCAAATCACAAAGGCACCTAATAAATATTTTTATCCTGGAAGGGAAACACAAAGGAAAGATCACCACGCTAAATAATAAAATCAATAGGACAACAAGCACTAAACCATCAGCTCTATGCCCACTATCTAGAGCTCATAGTGACCTTGTCTTATAGCTGGTATCTCTGGGTGGAAGGAAGGTATTCTAAAAGAGACAATGTTGGCCTGTTCTTCTTCTGCTACCTGGACTGTAAAACAATGAACTCCCCTGAAGGAACTGGAACTCGTCTTTCCTACTCCACTCTCAGGAATCTCATGCTGAGAAAAGAAAAAAGCTAAAACCCAGGTCAGGTAGTAGGGAAACTGTTCATCCTGGAAAGAGATTTGAAATTTTTGAGACTACCTTGAAATAAAATGGAGCCAAGACAACGATGGGTCAGTGATGATCTATACCACACTGCCAGAAGCCACAGAGTATAAAACAGATGACAGCTAATATTCAACAAGTTGACCCACTAGATGAATAATTCTCTGATGGGAATCCCTACTTGGCAAAGACCATGAGGTTAAAGACTGTTAATGACTGATAACTTCTGTCAGTAATTTTTCTCATGTGTCACTACATTTCTCGCCTTAAAAAAGCTATGGGCATTCTTCCCAGTACTTGTGTGTTTATCTCATGTATATATCTCATCTATTGGGCACATATCTAGCTGTGGATGATTAGAAAAATGATTTGTGCTTAAGCTGTATAATTTTGATGAATAAAAGTAATACTAGGATATTTTCTATAACCCAGACAGACATAGGAAAATAACAGTATTCTCAGGTACAAAAACAGCATTTTACACATTTAGCTAAGACCTCAGAGCAAATCCAAACTAGACTAGTTGCCCCTGGAGACAAATTGTACAAGGACAAATTTCTAGATATCTGTTTCTTGATCCAAAGTCAAGCACAAAGCAACTTTAGTAGACAAAGTTCTCTCAGCAATTGACTTTCTACATGTTCTCCCAAACTCAGTTTATATTACAAGACTTAAGATTCACTCAACTAACTGGGAATCAATCTCCCCAAAGATACAGCAATACCACTACTGGGCATATACTCTAAAGATTCACATTCTCACTTCAAAGGTATTAGCTCAACTATGTTCATAGCAGCATTATTTGTAATAGCAAGAACCTGGAAACAACCTAGATGCCCCTCACCTGAAGAAAGGATTAACAAACTGTGGTACATCAACACAATAGAGTACTACTCAGCAATAAGAAAAATTGATATCCTAAAATTTGCAAACAAATGAATGGATTTGGAGAATATCTTCCTGAGCAAGGTGTCACAAACCCAGAAAGGTAAGTAGGGAATATGCTCACTTATTAGTGGACTTTAAACAAAAAGCTAAGCATGTCCAATCTGCAAACCACAACCACTGAACAGCTTGGGATCTGAAATACTTTGGACTGGTACCTTGGAGCCATTCCCTCCAGAAGATCACCTGACTCAGTCTTAATGTTGGGGTGAGGAAAGCGGATCTGCCAGGATCCCAAGGTCCCGATATCTAAGCCATATGGGGACCTTGAGACCTCCTGCCCTTGCTGGGCAGGAGATAAAGTGATGGAGAGAAGAGTGAGTAACTGGGAGGGGCGGGAGGGGGAAGGGAGTCTGAACAAGGGGATACATGAATAAAATAAATATGAGAAAGAAAAAAATAAGAAAGAATAACTAGGCTGCATTATATACATGTATGAAATTGTCAGATAACTAAATGAAAAAGTATGTTCAATAAAAATTTACTCCTTATGCCTATTAATTATGTATGAAATGGTAACATGTATATTGTTTAACACATTTGTATGTGGCTCATATTTGCAATGGGTTCTTTATTCTAAGATAAGTTATATGCAAGAAATCTATGAATACAAAAATTTAGAAACAAATATCTGTCATAGTTTTTTATAGAAAACTCTTACCAGGTTATTAAAACTATGAAGATATATTTTTTATATAAATACTAACTCTTTTTTTTCCTTCTTTATTTCGTATTTAACAAAAAAACAGTACCATGAATTTAAAATGAGGAAAAGTTTACAATAACTAAAAAGAGGATAAGAATCATAAGATGAAGATATATTTAATTTGGAAAAATTCATTGAGGATTTTTTAAGCTATATTGTATATAAGTTAAGAAAGTGTTTTTTTTTTTACTTATGTTCAAATGGATGGGTATAAAATCATTGTAACTCTATTCAATACATTATGAAGAGATGAAAAAATAGACTCACCCAACTAACTATTTATTATTTGTGTCCTGAATTTCAGTGTCTGGAAATACTAACTACTCAGAGTTATATGCCAGCTTTATTCACCATGCCTAGTCAGCAAGACCTCCCTAGCCTGAGAAAAACCCCGTGGCTCATCATGTGTTACTATAATGGGTTGAACGCTGTTTATGTATCTCACATTTGTCCAGAGGTTTTGCAGTAGTGAGTAATGTGAGCATGTAGGGGAGAGCTGTATGTGTAAAAAAGAGATGTGTGGAGAGAAGGTATGTAGTTGTTGAGGAGAGATATGTGGATAGAGAAAAACTATGTAAATGAGATGTGTAGAAGAGGTTTGTGGAAAGTGTAGCTATGTGAAGAATATAGTTGTGTGAAGACAAATTTTCAGAAAGATATTTTTAAAGATGAAGTAAAAGAGAAAGCTACCATCAGAAAGTATGTGTTTCCTTATTACCCCTCAGATAGAAAACTATCCCTGGCTGCATTTGTAGATTTTTTTGCATAGCCCAAAAGGTTGTCTTAGAGCTGCTGATACTATGCCGTGATCAAGACTAACTAATTATGCATATGTATAGTTAAACTTAAACTTTACTTTCTGATAGAGGGAGAGAGGGAGAGAGAGAGAGAGAGAGAGAGAGAGAGAGAGAGAGAGAGAGAGAGAGATGGCTACATGGATATGAACACTAGCTGCTCTTACAAAGGACCCAGGCTTGGTTCCCAGCACCATGTCAGATAGTTTACAATTGCCTGTTAATTCCAGTTCTGGGAGATTTGATACTCTCTTCTGGCCTCCATGAAAACCATCATGAATATGGTATATATACTCACGCAGAAACACATACATACACATAAACAAACCTAACAATAAACTTTTTCCTCATGTTAAGACACAAAAGATAGATTGGTGGGTGTGGTTGTTTGAATGAGAAATGTTGCCCACAGGCTCATGTATCTGGACACTTGTTTCTGGTTGGTGGTGCTGCTTGGGAGGCTACAGAACCTTCAGCCTTGTTGAAGGAAGTACAACACTGGGACATGCTTCTAGGGTTTATAACCTTTCACCACTTCCTGTTCACCCACTTGGTTCTTGTTTGAGGTGGTATGTGTGATTAGTTAGCTTTCCACTCCTGACAGCATTCCATACCATCCCCTCCATTAAGAACTCTAGTCCCCAGGAAACATAATTCAAAATAAACTCTTTCTTTCATTAATTGCTTTTGGTCAGCTGTCTCTATGGCTTTTCCCAACACATCCTTGTCCCCTTTGCTCATATAATCCCTCCTCCCTCTCTTCAATTGGACTGGGAGCTGCGCCCAGTGCTTAGCTGTGGATCTCTGCATCTACTTCCATCAGTTGCTGGATGAAGAAGACAATTAAGATAGTCATCAATTTGACTACAGGGAAGGCCAGTTCAGGTACGCTCTCTACTTTTATTGGAGTCTTAGCTGGGGTTAATCCTTGTGGATTCCTGGGAATTTTTGTCTCACCAGGTTGCTCCCTGCCATTTCTCAAAGTGGCTCCCTCTGTCAAGTTATCTCTTTCTTTGCTCTCCCTGTCTGTCCCTCCCCCAACTCAAACATCCTGTTCCCTTGTGTTCTCTTCTCACCTCCCCTTACCCCCTCCCTCACCCATGCTCCCAATTTACTCAGCAGATCTTATCTAGTTCCCCTTCCCAAGAGAATCCACTGACTCTGGATGGAAAGCTGGGGAACCTGCATGGGACTAAACTAGGCTCTCTGAATGTGGATGACAGCTGTGTAGCTTGGGCAGTTTGTGGGGCCTTTGGCAGTGGGACCAGGATTTATTGCTAGTGCATAAGCTGGCTTTTTGGAGCCCACTTCTTATAAAGGGATACCTTGCTCTATCTTAATACAGGGCAGATGGGATTGGTCCTACCTCAACCTGATATACCAGACTTTATTGACTCCCCATGGAAGGCTTTACCTTCTCTGAGGAGTGGATGGGGGAGGTATGGGGAAGCTGGAGAATGAGTGGGAGGAAAGGAAGGAGGAGGTACTGTGGTGGGTATGTAAAATTTAAAAAAAAAAGAAACAAAACTTTTAAATTGAAAAAATGTAATTGCTTTTAGTGACTTTGATCACAGCAACAGAAAAGTAATTAACATGGTGGTTCTCTTTGTCACTCTCCCCATTGCAGGCATGCTGAACACATCTCTTATTTCCCTGCTTCTCACGATCAGCTTGACTCTTTTAGATGATTTAGTAAAGGATGAGTGGCTAAATCTGGCTTGGAAGGCAGTGAGGGCCCAGGCTTTGACTCCAACTCTGACAGCAGTCTGGATCCCAAGGCTTGGGTACTCTACTCCTGTATTTCTGCTGTCTGCAATCACATGTGACATCTCTCTTGGGCTGGATCCACTTTACCTACAAACTATACAAACACTGATTGTTTTTAGCATCCCTAACATCCTAGGATCTCCACTGCAACTTACATTTCTCTTTCTTAGCTTTATATAGACTACTTTGGTACCAAGTTGACCAACAATGGAAATATCTGACAGTTTGTGATAGTTAAACTTCAATGTCAGTTCCACAATAGAATCACTCAGTAGAAAGAGCTGTCAAGATTGCTTGTATCTTTTCCTAAAACTGGGAGCCAAAATAAATAAATAATGAAAAACATTTTCCACAGAGTTTCTTCTGACAGGTATTATGTTATAGCAACAAGAAAAATAATTGCCTTTTTACATTTCTCCCAGATGTTCTTGAATGTCTTGGCTTGTAGGTTTGTTTGCTCTTTTAATTTTTGATAATAAAACACCTGCTAAAGTTTGCTATATGGTACAGAGTTCTGAAAATTTAAAGGAAGACGTGATTTCTTAAAAGTCTAAGAAGTGTAAGTGACTAGTAGAATTTGTCAAAGAGGTAGATCTTGGAAGCTCCTTGAAGAATATCTGCAACGTTGTTAGGGTTGATAGCCTTGCAGGAGGTTTCCAAAGGTTTATGTAGTAAAGCAAAAGCAATGAAGTCTTTATGTGGGATCTAGAAAGGATCCAGTGTTGCTGAACATCCTGGTGAATGTAATTACAAGAAGCATGCAAACATGTTGTAAAGAGATATTAGAAGAAGCCTTAACTCACAGACCAAGAATAATATATAAAATCATCTTCACAGAGCAAGTTTATATATATATATATATATATATATATGAAATACTATGATTAATATCAGGGTTTTCACTGGCTTTGTAACTTTTAAAGGCTTTGTTTATTTTTTAAGTTTTATGGAATTATATGATATGTATTTGTCTTAGTTTTTAAGTTATAGTAGAATTCTGTAGTAAGTCCATTTTTCCTTGTGTTTGTTTCTGTTATTGCTGTTTTTATATTTAGAATGGAATATTTTATTAGTATTTCACGCAGGTTACAAAGAATGCATTTGTTAAAATCATTCATTCAATTTAGGTTTGATTTTGCTATCTAAAAACTCACCAGTTTTTTTCAGAGTCTTCAATTTATTGAAACAAATTTATAATGTACATCCTTATGATTTTCTGGAATTTAATTCATATTTGTTATAATGTTTGCCTTTCAATTTCTAGTTTTATTGAAATAGGTTTTCCCCTTTTTTTGTTTAATTTGGTTAAGAATTTGCCAAGCGTGTTTTATCCTTAAAAAAAATTTCAAAAAAAAAAAAAGAAGAAGAATTTCCATACAGTGCCCCTACCACCACTACTCTCAACTGGATGAGGAGCTCAGCCCAGTGCTCACCCATGGATCTCTGCCTCCACTTCTATTCATGGTTGGGTGTAGGTTCTGTGATGACATTTAGGGTGGTTATTCATTTGATTATAGGGTATGAGCAAGAGGATAGGAATTATGAGAAAAATCCCCATAGTGATGACTGACTGGAGCTGTAGGGAGCTCATTGAATCAGGAACAGCCACTGGGGAATCATCAGGAAAAGGAGCTAGGCCCTCCAAGGGTAGGTAACTGTTGATTGACATGGGCAGTATGTGGAGACTCAAGAGAAGAGATCAGTCTGTGTTTCTGTGCATGGGCTGGCACTTCGAAGCCCAAGCTCTTCAGAGGAACACCTAACCCAGTCCTGATATTAGGATGAGAAAATCAGACTTGCCTGGAGTGGATGCGCCATGCTCAGTTTACTCAACTTGGGACTTCTTCCTTTGGGGGGGGAAGAGAGGGAGAGGCCATTCCATTTACTTAGCATCTCAAGAAATTTGGCCTGATTTCTATACAAGAACTTATTTCTTAACTGAAGTTCCCCAAAACAAACAAAAAGCTACAAAAATAAAAATCTCGTCTAAAACAATGTACATATCAGTTGAAAGATAATTCTCAGCTCAGCTACTAACAAAAAGAACTGCCTTTGAGTTAGCAGCTTAATTCTACAGGAGTCAGGAATATTAGTAATATGGAATTAGGAATATTATAAAATAAGAATAAAAACTTTATTCAGAAGTTTATTAATGTCAGATTTCTCTGAGATTGAGGTCCAGGAGAATGACTAGGAGACAATATTCAAAGGCTGGTGAAGTTGTGTTCACAGATCCTTCAAGGCGTTCAAATGTAGAATAGCAAGACAAGTTATTGTATTCTTGCATTACTTCCTCTGGTGCTATTGACTCTTTTCAGAATGAAAATGTTATCTTTAATGTCCATTTTAAGCTCAAAATGATAATAAAATATTCAGGCATGCTACCAGGAAGCCACAGTTTCTTCTTCATCTCCATTCTCTTCCCCAAACTCATTTTTAGCTTCAGAAAGTAGAATAAGCAATCTAAAATATTCTTGAAAAGTTTATTAAGTGTCATATTAAAGAGGGAAAAGCCCTATATAAGCACTGGTATCAAGGTGTAGAAATCATGGACGCTCACTCCTTTAAGATCTCCTAAGCAGTGTCGGTGAAGAGTTTATGGTTCTTAAAATGTCGCTCCACCAGAATCATTTTGGTTGGAGAAGGGAGCATTTACCATTGAAGAAAAAAATCTGGTGTTTATTTAGCATGCAATGATCTTTGCCTGAAGACCTGAGATCAATCCTCAGAACCCATACAAAGGCAGAAGTAGGGAACTAGTTCCAAAAGGTTATCCTCCTACCACCACATATGCACCATGACATGTGATGTGTGTCTACATGAGCATAACAGTAATAAACATTAAACGTATAGTTATCCATTATAATTTGCTTGATGTTGGGTGCACAGATGAAGCATTAGGTATTTTGAACTTGAGAATCTGCCAGTGTGAAAAATTTTTTTAAGATGTGAACTATAAAAACCCAGAGCAGCATGTGAACATTTACTCTGTACCCAGAGGTACAGTAACATTTGTCATTATTCTGGAGGGGTTTTGAGCAAGAAAGGCCAGGAATATGGATATTCTAGCTGTGTTTTTGTCAACCTGACACAAACCCTAACATATCTGGGGAGAGGGAATCCTAGAGAAAAATGCTCCCATAAGATTGACCTGTAGACAAATCTATGGCATATTATCATGATTAATGATTGCCTTGAATTATCTCTGATGTCTTTAGTGACGGACTGTAAAACAAACAAACCCTTTTTCCCTGAGATGCTTTTTGAAATGATATTATGTCATAGCAATAGAAAACCTAAGCAATAAAAGAAATTTTGGGAGGGAACACATGTGTAAACTCCCTAACTTCAAAATCAAACAAGGTGGTCTTTGTCAACACTACAGATACATCCCTGATACCAAAAATTAAAAATGAGAATTTAATCTCATTTTGATGATACATAATGTTTAAATATTTTTATTTCATTTGTATTTTACACACAAAACTTATTATATATATACATATCCTTTGTAAGAATATAAAGTTACTAAAAGTTATATCAAACTAAAATTAATGATAAGAGGTAAAGATATTTGATTGTTGGTGGTAGGACAATTTTATGGTATACACCAGGCTCTGGGTTCAATCCCTAGCATGGAAAGAAGAAAGAAAGAACCAGATGTGGTAATATATGCATGTGATCCCAGCACATGAGAGACAGCGACAAGAAGATCAGAGTAGGAGGATATTCTAACTATATAGCAGAATGCTATGTCCTTTGGTACATACACAGAGACAGTGTACCTGAATCATATGGTTCTTATGTTTTTAATTTTACTAATTTCCATAGTGAATGCACTAGTTTACATTCCCACCTACAGGAAATGATGGCTTCCCTCTCCACACATCCATGTAAGTATTTGTTGTCATTTGGCCTCTAGATAATAGTCATTCTTTATTATTTTTATGAAATAAAAATAAAAACTTTATTCAGAAGTTTATTAATGTCAGATTTCTCTGAGATTGCAGTCCAAGAGAATGACTAGGAGACATATTCATCCATGTCCTCATTTCAATTTATTCTCCCAAAACATTGACTTCAACCAAATGACATAAGATGAGAGGAAAATTCATAACCAAGATAACAAAAATAAAAAATAAAATGTGCATTTCTCCATTTTCTCAACCCTAAAGCAGTGATGTTTCAGTGTTATAAAAGTGCAGATATATCACATACCAAACCTTCTTGCTTAGATACCTTTTTTTACACCTGTTGTAAGGATGTCAATCATATTCCCCAGTTCTTTTCTGTCCAGCCTGTAATACTCTCCTGAAAAAAAAATCAGAAAACCCAGGCCTAGAGCCCTGCATCTGAGGACCTCATAAGGTGGAAAATGTATTGTGAAATCATCTTTATCTGCCTCATGTGCTATGATATCATTTGTGTACAGAACATAAAAGTTACAAGAATAAGATTTTCTTGAGAAAATTTAGGATAAGTCTATGCCAATAAACCATGTGTAAATACCATTTTCAATCATGTAGGGAATTTCATTAGAATATCCAAAGTAAGATGTGAAGTAAAAAGGTCGTATGGCCCATGCCCAAGAGAGCTCATGCAGAAAGATGAGGCCCTGTTTCTACTATTATCCACAGCATCCTTTGTGTAGCCATATTAGTGCACAATCATTAGAAGTGCTCCAGATTAGTCCTATATACAGAATCCTTAGTAAGTGCATGAGTTTCCCATGATCCTAAGAACCAGTAATCATGACACAATCAGACATTGCCATAATAACTCTGAATATAATAATATCCCTCTTTTCAGTATCTAAAAATCAAGAAACACAAGGTTGATAGCTGAGTTCTAAGTGATTTATCTACTTCATGTTCCTCAGTTTCCATAGGGGAACAGCTTATTATGATGCATTACTTTACATATCTTAAGTTTTATTATTACATCATTTTTACTTTATTGAATATATATTCTTTTCTCACATAATATATCCTGATTAGTTTCTCTACACCTATACTCTTTACAGTTCTCACTACTTTTGCTCCCATCCAGATCCACTCCCCTTCTGTCTTGCATTAGAAAAACATAAGCTTTTAAAAGTTAATATTAAAATATAAGAAAATAAAACATATGAGATAAAACTAAAACATCACTGTTGAACAGAACAAGCCAAAAGAAGGAAAGAACCTAAGAAAAAACACAAGAATCAGAGACCCTCTCGTTTGCATACTCAGGAATCCCACTAAAACTCTAAACTGGAAGCCATAATATATAGTCAGAGAACCTGGTACAGACCATTTCAGGCCCAAGCATGCTGCTTCAGTCTCTATGAGTTTTTATGAACTTTGATCATGTTGACTTAAAGATTCTTGTTTTTTTGGTGTCCTCATCCTCTCTGGCTTTTATACTCTTCCAGCTCCTCTTCTGTGGAGTTCTCTGAGCCCTGAAGAGAGGGATTTGATGGAGCATCCATTTAGGGATGAGTGCTCCAAGGCCTATGTCTGTCTCTGTCTCTGTCTCTGTCTCATTTTGGCTGAGGGTCTCTGTATTTTCTCCCATCTGCTTCAAAAGTAAATTTTTTGACAATGGCTGAGCAAGGCACTGATCTATGAGTATAGCGGAATGTCATTAGGAGTTGTTTAATTGCTACAGTTTTATTTTTTAGAACAGTAGTATTTGGTTTTACCCTAGGTCCCTGAGCTAACTGGTCTTGCTCACCAAAGCAGTGTCAGGTATGGTTTTCATCTCTTGGTGTGGAATCAGATGGGTTGGTTACTCCCACAAGCTTTGTGCCACCATTTCCCTAGCATATTTTGAAGGCAAGACATCATTGTATGTTGTAGAAGATTTCCAGGCCTGTTTGGGCCTGAAGTTTGGACCTTGCCCATGGCGGCTTTTACTCCCCAATGAAATGAATCAGACACTTATATTAACTTCATACTGTTTGGCCAAGTCTCAAGCACATTACTAGCTAGCTCTTTCATCTTAATTCAACCCATTTCTAGTATTCTATCTGCCACGTGGACCAGCCCATGACTCACCTGAATTCCTTACATGGCTCTTCTTTGGGGGTTGGATGGAGACTGACTAACTCCGCCCTCCTTCTGCCTGTCTCTCCTCTGATCCTCCACCCACTTCTACGATGCTCCACACAGGCCAAAACAGTTCCTTTATTTACAGAGAACAGTCCCACCATAATTGTAGGTCAAAGGGTTTGTGGCTGGCTCTTGCTTATATTTGTCTTTTGGTAGCATATGATGAACCTTTCCATACCAAAGCTGCTAGAATGTAGGGGTGATGTCTCCATGTAGGCACCAGCTCAACTTCTCCATGGTCAACAAGCTGTGTACTTGTCTTTTATACTACATTGGTCTCGTTGCCTGGAGAGATCCTGTTATGGAGCACATCATATGCTTCAGTTACAAGACATAGAGAAATTAAAATGGACCAGACCTGGAAGCTTCCTCCCAGCTGTCTAGTTTTTATGAGACCAGACAATGCTAAGAAGAATACTAGTGCAGGAAAATCATCAGAAATCTTACTATGGATTCTGAATGTCAGAGTACCAACATTCCAAACAAAATGTGCCCACTGGGGCAATGATGACATGAGTATGATGAGGATAATCCAACCACTCTCTGGTTCTCTTCTCAGAATTCTCCTAGTCTGTTGCCCCACCTATACTTCCTGACTGATCAGTCAGTATTTTATTAAACCAATAGGAGTGACAAATCTTTACAATATACAAGAACATTATTCCATACCCAAGCCACAGTTCCTCTGTCTAATGTCAGCTGTGAGCTCCCTCACCCAAGCTGCCTCTCATATTCTAGAAGCCCCACCTCTAGCAAACCCATGGAGAAATAATTGTGCACCCTGCGATGTCCCATTCCTGATGCTATCCATTGCTAAGTGCTTACCATGTGTTAGTAATTGCACTAATTTTCTAAATGGTTTTCCTAAATTAGTGCAATTCATCACAATACGTGACTGGTGTAGTAGTGAAGAAGGCATGGGGAGTGCAGCAAGCTGCCATGTCTCTGCCCAGCACCTTTGTCCTGGAAGATGCTTCTCCAGTGATGCACATGTTCTACTCTGTTCTGTGTATGTATATGTATGTTCTATATGCATGTATGTGTAACTGTATATGCATGTTGTGTATATATGTATGTGTGTATATGTGTTAAACTTCCTCACTGAAAGTATGATTGACATATCATAAAAGCTCCCTGCTGTTAAAAAATCAAGATGACTACGATTAACTGCTGCCTTTTCTTAAGACTTCCTAGAACTACCTTCATAGATGTGCAGTGTTTCTGCTTCCTACTCATTCAAGGTAGGGGTCCAATAATCTGTCAACTGTACAAACCATCTACTCCACATAGGGTAAGTCCTCTGCTTCCCCATCACAGACCCCTAACTTAAGGGTCATATTTTCCACTTCATGAGTTGTGTTCATCTTGCTCACCCCTGCCATTCCCTGTGGCTTCTCTCCTTTCTGCTTTCCTAAAGTTCACACTTAAGGCAACTCTTGTGTTTTCATGACATTAGTCAGCTTATTGTTCCTGCAATAAAATAGCTGAAGCAATCCACTTATTATTATAATAATAATAATAATAAAGATTTATTTAGTTTAACATTTTGAGAGGTTCAAGGGCATAGCATAGTGTCCTGACCAGCTGGACAAGAAAAATGGGGACGGACGACATAAAGAAGAGAAATGGAGGGGCAAGAGACACAAAGAACAACCAGCAAGACAGTATTCCGTTCAAACTAGATGATTTTATTTTTCTCAGGGGGCTTATATAGTAAAGAAGAAGGTCGGCAGGGCAGAGAGTCACGTAGGAAAGGATTGTGGAATCTCTTCAGGTTGTTTGCACAGATGTTCTGACAAGGAGGTAAAGCAATTCCTTGCAGCCCAGGGTATGTCACGTAGTTTCTGGTAAATGGCTGTCGTAAAAGGAAACGGAGGCCCATAAACTTACAAACTGAAATGGCTAAGCTAATATGGCTTGGCTTTTACGGAGGGGGGACCTATAAACTAAAAATGACTAACTAAAATAATGGCTAAGCTAATACGACTATATTAAAACCAATACAGGCTTTGATTCCTGTCAGCATAGCATAGCAATGGCATTGATTCAGTTCTAATGAGGACTTTTTTAGCTGTGTCTCATAGTATCTGCATTATCTCTGCGCCACCATCCTGGGGAGAAGTTTCCTTTGCAGAGCATCTAACAGCTAAAGCAAAAGCAGTCACCATTCACAAATTGCTTCCTACTGAACACTGGGAAAAGTGAATGGGAATGGGGAGCGGTAATCTCCAAAAAGTAAAAGAGATTATGTGGAAAGTTCACTACCACAACTATCCAACTCTATTCAAGCATTCCAAGACCTTTTATCCCAAGAAAGCTGGAGCTCAGTCCATAGTCCACTCCTTCCTGGTAGCACCTCAGACACCATCAGTTCCCAACACTAGTTTCCATCTGTAAATCTTTCTCTTCATCCAGGAAGTGATGCTCTGAGGGACTCTTACTGCATGCATCCTTTGAGCTCCAGTGCATCTTCAGTAGAAAGAGATTGACCTGACTTCATAGATGGGTCATGGGATTACAAGAAATTAACCTGGTTCCTGAGTCCTCACTGTTAACCTCTCCCAGTGACTCAGTTTAACAAGGAACTGAGCTACTATGATCACAATGGGTCAAAATGAAATCAAAATTGACCCTCCAGGGCTAGAGTGATAACTAATAGTTATAAGCACTGGCTGCTATTGCAGAAGAGCTAAGTTCTTTTCCAGCACTCACAAGCCTCTATAACTCCAGATCCAGAGTATCTGACACATTTTGGCTTCTACAGTGCCAAGCATGCACATAAATACATACAAGCAGTAACTCATACACATAAAATAAAAATAAGCAAAATTTTAATTGACCTGCATGTAGGAAGGGTATACAAGAACATTATTCAGAATACAAAATCCCAAATATACTCTCATCCAAGCTAATGTGATCACTACTCTACCACAAACATCTCCAGTGCCCTTGTTATGTCATGGCCTCTTCATGGACTTTAGATTGAAATTACTGGTTCTCAAATTACTTCCTGCTTTCTGAAGCATTCAGGAGGGAGGAAGGGAAGGAGGAAGGAAAGAAGAAAAAAAAGAATCTTTTTCCTAATTTGTCTATAAAATCACCTAGAAGCCAGATCTATCTTTCTGAAGAGACTCTAGCTTCCTGTACTGTTCAGGCTTCTGTCACTATTACAAAATAACTGGGGTAATGGGCTTAACAAAGAGAAAAGGTTATTTGGCTGATGATCCAGCACTTACAGTTCAAGATCTGTTTGTCCTGTTGCAGTGGGCTTTGGGGTATGGTGGCACATATCAGGAACATATGCAGAAAGAAGTCACTTTCCTCATGACTCAGGACACAAAGACAAGAAGTTTCTCACAGTCCAGAGCAGGGGAGGTGGAAATCTTCCTCTATATCCCACTTCTTAATATCTACTGCATCTCCCTGAGAAGCATACCTACCCTTTACACTTCAAGGCCTTTCACACATTCAATACCCAAAGTATAGAAATTCATTCTAACATGCCTTTCTCTCCACTATGAGTAATAAACCTAGTTACTCAACCACAGACATCCCTAGTAGTCTCTGGCTGGAAGATATCAACTGTTCTAAGAGAATGGCTCACCTATTGTTTGCCCTAAAGAAATCCTAGGGGGGTTTGAATACCAGAAGATTGCTGGCTTTTCACACAATCAAAATTATCTGAATTATGTAGTGTGTACCATTTAAAAAGCAAAGAAACTGATTTTATATCTACTATATTACAACAGTTTATACCAAGGGTATTAGGACAACTACAGCCTAAAGGCCCTTTTAATTGGCCATAGTTCTCATAGATTCATAAATGATGAATGTGTTAAAAATGCTGGTCCTGTACTCTGTAACTGATGCCAATAAATGGAAACAACTAGAGAAAACACATTTTTGTTTTGTTTTGTAAATTGCATTGAAATTCTTTACAAAGTGAGCCAGGGTCAATGTATTTCCAAACAGAGCTCTATATACTCTTGTTCTATTTCATAGACCTCAAAGCTCTCTGGTTACATTTACTCTCTCCCCACGGCTAGACTCATTAGTTATAATTAAAAATGGCTTGCTTACCATTGATGTTCACTGGGAAAAGAATCCAAATAAATCCTGAAAGAGAATTTGCCCTTTATCCAAAACTTCCTGCATATTCTTCATGAATGTACACACAGAGATCACCTTCTAGCTTGTGTTAACTGGTTACTTGTCTTGTTGCTATGACAAAATGCCTGATAAAAGCAACTTAGGGGGGAATCATTTATCCAGCTCAGAGTTTGAGCGTGTAGTAGCAGAGATATCATAATTAGCAGGTGGTGGCAAGAGCACAGGAGTGGAGATATATCAAGATTAAAACAAAAAATAGCCAGTTTTCAGAGGAAAGCTGGAAAACACTTAGACCATAGTAATACATCTTACAGCATGCAAAAATAAAAACATAGGAGATCTCTGGAAGAAGGCAAGTATGATGTAAATGACCTGTGAGAGATCAAAACTCTCATATTTTGTGCATATCCATTATGAACTTGTCCTGGTTCACTAGACCACTTCCATTATTAGAGGTGCCTTTCTTTTTTCGATAATCTGCTTCTATTTACGTTACCATCCACATGTCTCTGGTCCAGTTCTTTGTTCTAGGACACAAGAAACTGGGACTCACTGCCAGTGCTCTTTTGACTCTGATCCACAGCTATTACTGGAGTTAGAGGCAGCTAGTCATATGCTAGAGCTCAGCCCATTTTTTTTCCTTTTATTCCATCCAGGAGCTACCATCCATGTAATGGTGCTGTGTAGGGATCTCTGTGACTCCAAAGGCCTGCAGAGTAACTGTTTATGTGAGATAAGAAAGTAGTTCAGTTCAATACAACTAAGTGGCCAAGAGTTTGACTTTGAACAGTTTGTTTTAGACATATTTAAACAATTTGGAAAAATGTTTTGCTGTTGATGGACCCTGGGTTCTAGGGCTTGACCTAGGCATTCAGTTCAGGTATTCAGCAGAGCACCCCCCCCATGAGAGCAAGGAACTAAAAGTCTAAAAGTCTGTCCCAGGAAACAGAGTGACCCAGCCCACATAGCCATAATCAACTCAGATAGGACATAATGGTCTGGTCGAACCTATGATTAAAATACCAGAAGTTCCAAGCAGAATAGCGGTGACCAACACCCGGTTGTAAAAGCCCATAACCAGCTGATCTTAAGGCAACCCCATGACTACTGTGAGCAACCTTATGACTTTGAAGTATGACCTTTAAAGTGACCAATCATGTGTTGTCCCAGTTGCTATGGTGATTTTATGGTCTTAGCCTTTAAAAGAGATATGAGATTGCTCCTCCCTTGCTACTCCCTTGCTCTGGAGGCAGGGAGGTAGTCTGGCTGTACAGATGAAATAAACTTCATGCTTTTTGCATCAACAGCCTGGAGTCTGGGTTCTTGGGGACCCCCTTCCCGAGGATAGTACCCTGAGTCTAGGGTCCATCATTGTGATAATTAACTCAGTTCCATGTGCATGACAAAGCTAAGGCATGACTACATCAAAACTCTTTGTAAAGTACATGTGACATCCTCTGTAAATGTTCTACAGATTAACTGAGACAAGTTCAAGGTAAGGAAGGGTCTGGGTGGGGGAAGGTATTATAAACAGACTGAAACAAACAAGCTCAAAATAAGAGCTGGAGAAGAATCCAGTATGATCTCGGCTACACAGCCCAAAAAGTCGTCAGGCTATTAACTACATTCACTCCCATCCTTCTGGGCAGAAGACATCTCTCCCTTTGAAGAGACAACCTTATGTATTTAACTTCCCTGGTTGCCCTGGTGCTTATCTATGAGCACTAGGGCCTCCTTGCCTCCTACAGAGATGCCTATCTTTAGGTGACTCTTCACATTGCACTAACAAGCTAGAAGTTCTCTTATAGATAATCCCAAAGGTTTGTTCCCATAGTGATTGATTATTTGTTTGTTTGTGAGAAACAGAGGTGGGCTTGTTTTTGGTTTTGGTTTTGGGATTTTCCTTTGTTTTGTTGTTGTTGTTGTTGTTTTAAAACTGAGTCTCATTATGTAGCTCTGGCTATCCTGGGATTCACCATGTAGACCAGGCTAACTTCAAACTCACTGAGATCCACCTGCCTCTATCTCCTAAGATTGAAGGCACCCCAGCTTTCACAGCAATTTTAAACATGAACAATTAAGATTAGCCAGCATATGAATAAAGTTTAAAGTACATCACCCCCCAAATGTGTCACTTTGACATTACTATTCTTTTGAGCTTAAGGTAACTCAATAGGTAAAGGTACAAGAAAAATTCCCCCCATTCAGAATCATCACAAACAAGAATAACAAACTATACTAACTGTCCCTCATCATTTGTTGGCTTTCTTTAAAAAAAAATAAAATTGCCATTCCTGGAATTTCAAAGCTCTTTCTTTTGGCTTCGCTTAAAAAGTTGTCTTTTATAAAAAATGTTATATAAGCCCCAAGTTCTAACCCCCCAACACCCACTGAGGTACTCATCACTGAGCACTGTCAAATGTATGCATAGTCCACATACTACTAATTTTTTTCTTTTGTTAATCTTCTTTTCTTAGTGAAATTCACTAGTCCTCAGATGATGAATAGAACATGGAGAGACAGAGAACTTTCTTCCTCCTTCTGTACCGAAGCATTCTTGCAATCCTTTCAATTCACTTACAGGAATTCTAAGTTCTTGTCCTCTGTGATTAAAACTGTATTAGTTCACATTTCATAATCCAGCAGTACTAAATGTTTGCTATGTGTATCCCCTTATCTTTTTTTTTTTTTTTTTTTTTTAAGATTTATTCATTTATTATGCATACAGTTTTACAGAAGAGGGCGCCAGACCTCATCACAGATGGTTGTGAGCCACCATGTGGTTTTGCTGGGAATTGAACTCAGGTCCTCTGGAAGAACAGTCAGTGCTCTTAACCTCTGAGCCATCTCTCCAGCCCCGTATCCCCTTATCTTATCCTCAAGGTATCCAAGTAGGGTACACATGGAGAAACCAAAACTAAGCACATCACCATTATAATCAAAATTGGCTACCCATCCCCCAATTAATACAGCAAATGATAGAGAGATGTATTAGTGGTAAAGAGAATGTATGGTGATATGTTACATATTTAATAAAACCTAAAATATCCAGAGACAGTACATAGTCAAAACCTAGGCAGACAGCTCAGGAATTTCTTGATCTTTGAGTACAAGGACAAACAGCTAGGATTCTATGGCACATACCTTTAATCCTAGCACAGGGAAAGCTTGGGAGTGGTGATCTCTGCCCTTAATCCCATAATTCCAGAGACAGAACTTTCTGTGTTTCTGTGAGTTCAAGGCAGGCTACTGAATAGAATAGTTCCTGCCTTTAATCCTAACCTAGATGGTATACAGCTGGTGAGAAGGGTATTTAAGGTGGCATAGGAAACCAGCAGAGGCAGAAGTGACCAGGAGCAAGGCTGAGGAAGCTGGAAGATAGCTGGGTGAGATTTGACTGTGGTGTTTCCTCTCTCTGATATTTCAGCCTTTCCCCAATGTTTGGCTCTGAGTCTTTTTCAATATAATCTGAATTTGTGCTATAAGAATGTTTTGCTCTTTCAGAGGATTGGAAATTGTTTCTCAGCATCCACATCAGGCAGCTCAACAACCTTCAGGGTAGATGATATTCTGGCTTCTGCAGGCACTTGCACACACATAAACACACACACACACATACACACACACACACCACTTTTAAAAAATTTTGTTTGAGAAAACTGGGAATCAATCTCCCCAAGTATCCAGCAATACCACTTCTGGGTGTATACCCTAAAGATGCACATTCGCACTCCAAAGGCATTAGCTCAACTGTGTTCATAGCAGCATTATTTGTAATAGCAAGAACCTGGAAACAACCTAGATGTCCCTCAACTGAAGAATGGATTAACAAACTGTGGTACATCTACACAATGGAATACTACTCAGCAGTAAGAAAAAATGATATCCTAAAATTTGCAGGCAAATGGATGGATTTGGAGAATATCCTCTTGAGCAAAGTATCACTATTCCAGAAAGATAAACAGGGGATGTACTCACTCATTAGTGGACTCTAAACAAAAAAAGCAAAAAGCAAAACATGTCTAAGCTGCAAACCACAACCAGTGAATAGCTTGGGATCTGAAACACCTTGGACTGGCACCTTGGATCCCACTCCCTCCAGAGGAACACCTGACCCAGTCTTGATGTTAGGGTGAGGAAGCTGGATCTGCCAGGAGTGGATGCTGAACTAAACCATATGGGGACCTTGGGACCTCCTGCCCTTGCTGGGGAGGAGATAAAGAGATGTGGAGAAGAAAGAGTGACTAGAAAGGGTGGGATGGGGAAGGGAGCTTGACCAAGGATATACAGAGATAAAAAAATATTACTTTATTCATAAAAAAATTATTAGAAAAAGAAATATGAGCCTCACCAGATACAACTAAAAAAACAGGAAAGAATCAGTAAGCAGCCTGAAAGTTTGAAGAAGTATTTAAAGTTTACAAATATATTAAAATAATAACTAACAAACATATTGAAAAATATGTTAATGGCTAGAAAAAGTTAATCAGTGTTATGTGAAAAATCTAAGGTACACACACTTTTGCAGTATGAAACTCCATGTTTTTATAGCTAAAGACACAACTGAAACACTAATTTATATACCATTAACAATTGTCATCCTTGTGTTACTTATATTATTATGTACAACTGCTTCTTTTTTCCTTGAAAATTAAAATCATGTTCTAAACAGAAAAAAAATTGTTTGATACCATTAAAACAATAATCCATTAATATTAGTAATAACCAGTCATAAACTGAAAGCTGATGTCATGGATAATGTATTTTTTTCTGATTAATACAGTATCCCAGCAAGTTTGAAAACCAAAGTTTATTGAAATAGCTAAATGGCCAGCAAATCAGAATCTTGCTCAGCCTTCATTAGAGAACCTTTATCCTGCATCAGATAAGAACAAATACAGAGACCCATAGACAGACTGTAGAAGGCTTATGTTATGTTGTTACTGTTTCTTGTCATTGTAAATATTTGTCCCACCTATGGGTTTAATGAAAGCTGATTGGCTAAAGGCAAACAGGAAGTGTGGGCAGGCCTACCAGGCTAAGAAAACTCATTACACAGACATCAGACAGAGCAGCCAGAAAGAAGCCACAGGGATGTGACAGAGGCACAAGAAGGAGATGGCAGCAGACACAGAGAAAAGCTACATGGCTGAATGAGATGGGTTGAGTTCAGATGAAGGAGCTAGCAAGTTATATGCCTGGGCCCTAGGTCAATCAGTGTAAAAATAATATAAGCCTGTGTGTGATTATTTGAGGCTAAGCAGGGCTGAGTGTGGGTTCAAACCTCTGGTCCAGGCCCAGAAAGTCTGGGCGGGGTCGGAATCTAGTACAACAACAGACAATACCAGAATGAGAGACTGCTGAACACTCAACCCTTAACCTGTCTCCACCAAATCCTTCCCCTCAAAACTCAGAGAACCCTGCAGAAGAGGAGGTGGAAAGAATGCAGTAGCCAAAGAAGATGGAGGACACCAAGGAAAAAGGCCTTCTAAACACATCAGGACTGACATACATGTGAACTCACAGAGACTGGGGCAGCATGCATAGGGCCTACATGGGTCTGCACTAGATGGGGCCCTATAGCTGAAAAAAGAAGTGGACATATGCCCCATCCCAACCTAGAAGCTATCTCAAACTGATAATCATTTGCAAATGGAAATGTAGTTTCCTCCAAGGGAGTCTCACTGGGGAAACAAACTCCTCTTAAGGGTAGGCTGCGTGCCCAGCAGTAGACAGTCAACAGAGAATGAACTCAATGGCATCTGCATCTTTGGAGGTTCCTTGCCTCATAATGTCATGGCAGGGCTTTGTTTTCCCCATAGATTTTAAGATCTATATTATGGCTTCCAGGCTTATCTTATAGGAGTGTACAACTGAGTGAGCCTCTGTTCCTTGTATCTTTTCTTGAGCCTTTTCCCTCTGTTTTGGTGGTGGTGGTGGTGGTGGTTTGGTTTTTTGTCCTATTCCTATTTACTTGTTTTTGTTTTATCTTATTTTTATTTTATTGTTACCCCTTAGATACCTGGGTTTTTTTCTAACTAGAGACAGAAAGATGATGGATCCAGATGGGAGGAAAGTTGGGAATGAACTGGAAGGAACAGTGGGAAAGGAGACCATACTTAGAATATATTGTGTGGGGGGAGTCTGTTTTCAATAAAAGAAAAAAAAAGAAATGTTTGGTTGCAAATGGGAAATATTTAATATTCATAACATCTTTTATATAAGAGGAAAATAATGGACTTGTATACTCAGAAGGGTTACTTAAATACATGGCTATTTGTATATTATACACAGTTATCCAGACTTTATCTCTCCATTTTAAATTGTTCAATTCTCAGGCTAATCCCTATGTTATTGTGAGATGAATGCTATTATCATCATATAACATCCTATCAAATAAAAAACCTTCTATAGACTAAACTGTGTCTCCCTGAGGTTCATGTTAAGTCCTAACCCTTACAGTGCAACAGGAGAGATGGGAACCTTTAGGGTCTAAGATTAAATGGGCTCATAAGAGTTAGGCCCTACTTTGATGATCTAAATCAGAAGAAGGTAACAAAGGACCTTGACACTCTTAGTACCTTATAAGGACATGGTGAAAAGGCAACCCTCTTCAAGCCAGATAAAGGGTCCTCACCAGAAACCAACAATATTGGTTCCTTGAGCTTGGACTGATGAGGGATGTCTTCTCAGCTTCTGGAGCTGGAAGAAATAAACTTTATTGCTTACACAACCCAGTATTTTGTTATGCCAAAACCACAGGTGACCAACACACAAGTCTAAGGATATTTCCCCTACAACCTAAAAAATAATCCCAGCCTTGACTCTTACCTTATTCAGGCCACATGCCCAGCATTGGCCCAGACATTGTCACATGGTTAAGAAACCCAAATTATTGGCTGATCCTTTAGTTGGAACATGAAGTCAGCCTTAATTCAACTGATTGAACCAAAGTTAAAGAGAGGCATTACTAATAATAACAGCAACAAGAAAAAGTGTTACTAAGAAGAAGGGGAAAAACTATGCAGAGTAAACAAAACAGCATCTAGAACCCTCAGATATTCTGAGGAAGGTACTGTCATTCATCTTTGTATGTAAATGGAACTGAGGCTGAAGGAGGTTATGCAGTGCTGCAAAGCTCCTGTCTAATAGACCTGGGGTAGACTCAGGACCCATGTCTGAACTCAGAGCGATCTTATGGTTTATCACCAGCTTCCTTAGCATGAACTATAGAGCTGTCTGAACCTTCTTCATAATGACGTCACTTACCTTCACCATAATGAAATTTACAATATCTCCAGAAATCAAACTTTAAATTTCTTAGAATGCTAAATAATAAATTTTTTCTCAATAACTGTTATCAGAAGACTAAAAACCAAAATGCTCCAGCCAAAACAAAAATAAAATACTTATTCTGGATTGAGTCAGTGGTTCATTCATCCCAATTGCATCCTCCAAAATCCACATGGAGTCTAATTTGCCCCTTATACAATCTTAATAAGCACGTCCCTAAGCATGTCAGGGGTTCTTCCATCCACAAATACAAAAACATTTTCAAACCCATAATAGTCCTTGGATTACTATTCATTACAAAAGGGATATTTTTTATTAATCCCAGGCATTTTTAATTAGTCGATAATTCATCAAATTGAATTTGTGCTGTCTATATGCTTTAGGTATGAAACCATCTATTAGTTCATAGTTGACTAAACAGAAGCCACATCCTTAAAGAAAACACTCTACCTTACCCAGAAGCCATCAACTAATCTTAGCTCCTAAGGTGTGAGTTGGGGCTCATAAATCTCTTCCTCCTCTATGGTGAGATGCTGACAGGTTTGATCTGGTACAGATCCTATGCTGATTATCAATTTAGATATTGTGAGTCCATGGGTTCAGCACTCCTGTTACCTCCAGAGTACACTGTTTTGCTCTGATCCTTATCCTAAGCATTCTTTAACTTAAGCTGCCAAGGAGACTGCTCTGTCTTTGGAATTTTGGGATTTGGTGAAACAGTATCTTTGGCATCCAAAAAAGACAATGGTCTTTTACATTAATTGGGCATTTATTCACCTCTTTCTCCAAGGCTAAATCTTGGGCAGTTAAGCCTATTAGCCTATTCTCATGAGGACTCCCTCCCATGACATCCTATAAAACTGTGATCATTATCACTAAAAACAAGTGTCCAATAAGTGGCATAGACTATCTCAGCATCTCCAGGTAAGTTAAAAACCCAATCACTGAGAGTAAAAGGAGCAGTGAAAAGGATGGAAGTGACCTGGCAAGTGGTATATAGTTGAGGGTGTTGGTTTCAAGCATGGGATCAGACACACACACACACACACACACACACACACACACACACACTACCAGATGCCACACTAGACTTTATTTGGGAGAGTTGCTGGGTGAGTAGAAGGAAAGAATCAGAAGAGAAAAAGAGACCAATTTTCATGGGTAGTCTCCTTTTAAGAGAATATGTGGGCACAGATTTATGTAGCCACACCTAGAAGTATGCCCTTCAGACATTTGAAATGTTCTGCTGGTGCCATGTTGGTTTTACCATGTGGCCACTGCATTCCAGAAATTTTTATCTCACCTGGCACTATGTTGGGTTTACCATGTGGCTGCTATGTGCCAGAAATCCTTACAGAGGAGATGCACAGCATATGGATTTATAATTATACTATATTCTATTATAGAGAAAGCAGTCTAGAATATTTAGGAGATGTGTCTAACAGTTCAGTTTTGAGGACTACCACAGTCAGCTAGGTTTATCACAATCTGCCTCAAGAATACAAACCAATCAAAAATCCATTTTTATAGAAACATTTGATGGGGATTTTTTAAAAGAGAGAAAAATAATTAAAAGTTATTAGATTGCTTAGTACCCATCAACAAGGTAAGTAAATGAGTCATTTCAAGAAAAAAAGCTTTGCAGTCTTTGGGACCTAGGCCCTGAGGAAAGACTTGTGTCCCACCACCACCACCTATTGCTTCCCCAGTTGCAGGCCAGCAAGCAAGACTCCTGTGGACAGACCTCATCAGCAACATCCCCATCCAACCCTGTAATCTTCAAATCTCACTCCATTCCCCAAAACCACCCATCCTCTGAGATCACAGCAGCTCCCTTAGACACAAACACCACCAGTGCCAATTGGACTAAGAGTAACTCCCAGAAACACAGACACCAACTGCACCAACTGGAGAAAGAGATGGGTAGACTACAGTGCAAAAATACATTCAACAATATAAAGAGCAATATGGCATCACCAGAACCTACCAGTTCTACAACAGCAAGACTTGAACATCACAATGTAGAAGAAGCAGAAAAAAAATGACCTTAAAATATAACTTTATAAAAGTGATAGATGGCTTTAAAGAGGTAATGAAAAATTATATTTTTGGTGGTGATATATGCTTAATAAAATTAGCTGGAATATCATACTTTTAGTAAATATGTATCACCACATACCTTAAAGAAACTGAGAAAAAGACAAACAAAAAGTTGAAAGAAATCAAAAAATCCCTTAAAATAAAAAGGCCAATGAAATCAAGAAAAAGCTATCAAATAGGTAAAGGAAATAGTTCAAGACTTAAAAATTGAAATAGAAGCAATAAAGATGATACAAACTGAGGGAATGCTGAAAATGAAAAATCTGAGTGAACAAACAGGAACTACAGATGCAAGCAAAACCAACAGAATGCAGAGATAAAGAGAAAATCTGTGGCATTGAAGATATAATAGAGGAAATACATTGTCAGTAAAAGAAAACACGAAAGCCAAAAAAGCTATGACAAAGAACATCCAGGAAATCTGGAGTATCATGAAAAGACAAAACCTAAGAATAATAAGGACAGAAGGAAAAGAAAAATAGCAGCTCAAAGGCACAGAAAATATATTCAACAAAATCATAGAAGAAAACTTTTAGAATCTAAAGAAGAAAATGCATATGAAGATACAAGAAGACTACAGAACACCAAATAGAATAAACTCACCCAAAAAGTCCCCTTGCCACATAATAATCAAACCACTAAACATACATAATAAAGAAAGAATATTAAGAGCTGCAAAGGAAAAGGCCACGTACCTTACAAAAGCAGACCCATCAGAATAATATCCCATGGCTCAAGGGAGACTCTGAAAGCCAGAAGGCCCTCAACAGACACATGCAAACACTAAGAGACCACAAATGCTATCCTAGACCACTATACCCAGCAAAACTTTCAATCACCACAGAAGGAATATCAAAATATTCCATGAAAAAAACTGATTTAAACAAACAAACCCACAAATTCAGCCCTACAAAAAGCACTAGAAAGAGAACTTCAACCTAAGGAAGTTAGATGTACCCACAAAAACACAGTAAATAGTGTAGCGGGAAATCAGAAGCTACACATGTGAATGAGTTGCGGCAGAGAGCCAGAGCCAAGAGGGGTGTGGTCAATGAGAACGAGCTTCAAACAACATCTGGAGAGAGACAGGAAGCAGGCGTTCTCTCACGCAGGGCCGGGAGCTCTCGCGATGGGGTGGGGCTTCCGGGAAGTGAGCAGTGCCTGGCAGGCGGAAGTTGTGTGGTGCAGCATATGGTTATTCCTTCACTTCCTCTTAAAACCTCCTCTGTTTTGTAAGTGATTCTCACAAAATAAACCTCATTTAAAACATATCTCACGGCGGGTTTATACTGCGATAATTGGCGCCTGAACGCAGGGCTAACTCCACAAACCCGTCGAGCTCCTCACCCATGGATGGAGCCGGTCTGAACGGCTTTGGTTCCCATCTGCGCCTTTTGTATGCAGTCAGGAACGAATCTGCCCACCGCAGACCTCCTGAGAGACGGATTGACCCAGTTCTGGTGGCGCATGCATGGTAGGATTTGTTGAAACATTTAACAGAGACCCTCCCAGCCGAATTGCCATCTCGTTTTGCGAACCATTGCTGCCACTGCTGATCACAACTGCGACACCTGCTAAACGTAAGTCCTCATTACATCTGAGTAAGGCAATTTTTTTTCTTCTAAAATGTCCGACCAGTTAAATGTTCAGAATTTTACTCACTTTTTCACAATGGTGATAGAGGATTATTTCCAGGATTACACATTTGGAGGTTATCTCCACCCAGGAGTCCTTTTGCTTTTTTGTGTGATAATATATTTTATACCTACTTATTTTAAGGGATCTCAACATAGAGAGTATGAGGCTAAGATGTCTGGCATGGATGAACGTATTAAGACACTCCAGAAAATCATTGTTTCCATAGAAGAGAGGTCTACTTTGATCACAGAGGAATTTAGAGCTCATATTGATGAATAGCTTTTTTGATGAATTTTAGAAAATTGGATGAAAAATTTAAAAAATGGATGAAAATTTTGTTAGAGAGGAGTACAGAGCTCATATTGATAAAAAATTTTAGGAAATTAGATGAAATATTTAAAATAATGGATGAAAAATTTAGGATAATGGATGGAAACGCTAGGAAATTTGAACAGAGGATAGTAGAACGGGTAGATGTGGAGACTGGGAGGATTTTCCACTCTATGAAATTGTTGGAGAGATCATTTATAGAAGACTTTAAAACACTGGAAAAGACCATTACCACTAGGCTGCAAGATCATGAGGCTCGCTTAGAAATTTTAGAAAAGGATTTTGAGGCAACACCTGCTCACGATAACCCAGAGCCCCCTCTTAAATGGTGCTACTGCAGGGAAGGTTCTTTACCTAGAGTGGTTACGATAAGGGGACTACCTCCCACCCCTCCAACTCTATTCCCAGTCATGGCAGAAGCCAAAAAACCACAACCACGTGGAAGGGCTTCTGACAATGTGGGATACAATTATGAACCTATACTCATAAAGGATTTAAAATCAAGAAAGGAAGCCATAGTGACCTATGGTGTACAATCATCTTTTGTGAAGCAATCCTTGAACTCATGGTCAGTACAGAATCGAGTAATTCCTGATGACTGGAAGAATTTGGTGACCGCAGTGTTGACTGATGGCCAAAGCTTGCAGTGGAGGAATTGGTTTAGGGAGGAAGCTAAGGCCTTGGAATTTCGAGATCAAACTGGGAATGTTGCCGTCTCCAAGGACCAAATCCTTGGGGAAGGCCAGTTTGCTGATTTATCAGTTCAGACTACTTATGATGACCATGCTCTGTTGCTGTGCCGTACTGCTGCCTTAAATGCTTGGGAAAAGGTTTTGGACCCAGGACAGAGATTGAGTCATATACTCACATTAAATAAGGTCTGACGGAGCCTTATACAGACTTTTTACAGAGGTTGACTCAGGCTGTAAATAGAGCAGTGTCGGATTCAGAAGTTTGGAAACAATTGATACTCTCTTTGGCTTTCGATAATACTAATATGACATGTAAGAAATTGATCATGCCATTAAAGATCAGGGGTGCACCCATAGACAAATGGATTCAATTTGCACTTAATGCTGAATAGCTACACCCTGATGAAGAGAATTGGGTAGGTCAAGCCATTGCTAATGCTAAGAGAAATCAAGGCATTATTTGCTTCAATTGTGGTAAGCCAGGCCATATAAAGAGAAATTGGAACTTTTCTAATCACAGGAGTGACTTAAACAGAAAGCCACTACCTCCTGGACTATGTAGGAGATGTAACTAATGCAGACATTGGACAAATGAATGTAGATCTATAAGAGACAAAGATGGCAAGCTTTGACCATCAGGAAATGTAACTTGGGGCTTCCCTCGGGAAGCCCCCAAGAATCAGACCTCCAAGCCAAAAAGGGTTCAGTCATATCCAGTCACCGTGGAAGAGCAGTGTCCTCAGGACGAGTAACAAATCCCAAGTCTGAAACAGTAGATCATGTAACCATAGACAATAGATTGCCCTTACAAGAGAAGTTGATGGTTTCCAGCAAACAAATAAAACGCATATTTTGGCAGACCTCCATAAATGAACAAAGACCAAAATTGACAATAAGAATAGATAATATTTTTATGCAGGGCTTAGTCGACATGGGGGCTGATGTTTCGATTATAACTCAGCAGGCCTGGCACCCCAGGTGACCTCTGAAGGAGGTGGATGTTCAATTTTTAGGTATTGGGACATTGTCTCAGGTAAAACAGAGTGTGAGATGGCTAGAATGCATAGGACCAGAAGGACAGAGAGGCAGATTGAAGCCATACATGGCCAACATAGCAGTGAACTTATGGGGTCGTGATCTCCTACGACAATGGAACACTCAAATTAAGATTCCTCCAGGCCTAAATACTAGCCAAAGAGCTAATCATGGCCTTGAAAGTAATACCTCAAGAAGCTACATAAAACAGCCGTCAGTCATTCAGGTTGCACAAAGACGCAGTCTTAAAGCTGCAAGCACCCCTAAGACACTAACAGCCCTGCCTTTGAAATGGTTGATGGATAAACCTATTTGGGTCCAACAATTGCCTTTGACAGAGGAGAAATTGCTAGCCCTAGAACAATTGGTACAGGAACAGTTACAAGCTCAACATATTGAAGAATCGACCAGTCCATGGAATTCACCTGTATTTGTGGTCAAGAAGAAGTCTGGGAAATGGAAAATGGTGATGGATTTAAGAGCAATTAATAAGGTGATTCAGCCCATGGGCACCCTACAATCTGATATACCTTTACCTTCTTTGCTACATAAAGGATGGCCTATAATAGTTATTGATCTGAAGGACTGTTTTTTTACAATACCTCTACAGGAATAAGACAGGGAGAAGTTTGCTTTCACTATACCTAATTTTAATAATTCTTATCCGGTAAAAAGGTACCAATGGAGGGTCCTTCCACAAGGGATGTTGAATAGCCCCATCCTATGCCAATATTTTGTCTGACAGCCATTGGAAGTGATACGCAAACAATTCCCACAATCTATCATTTACCATTATATGGATGATATATTGTTGGCGGACCCAGACGTAAACACCTTAGAAAGACTGTTTGAGGAATTGAAGAAGGTGTTGCCTGATTGGGGACTTCACATTGCCCCTGAAAAGATACAAAGAGGAGATTCTATCAATTATTTGGGATATAAAATAGGCTTGCAAACAATTAGACCTCAGAAGGTACAACTTAAGAGGGACATATTAAAGACACTTAATGAGTTCCAGAAGCTTTTGGGGGATATAGCCCACATACGTCCGGTTCTTGGTATTAAAAACTATGAACTGGTTCATTTGTTCAAAACTTTAGATGGAAATAAGGATCTGAATAGTCCCAGGGAATTCTCTGCTGAAGCTGAGAAAGAATTAGCATTGGTGGAAAAGAGATTACAAGAAGCACATGTTAACCGTATAGACCCAGACCTCGACTGCATCCTGGCTATTTTGCCTTCTGAATATTCCCCTACAGGAGCCATAATGCAAAGGGAAAATATTATATTAGAATGGATATTTCCGCCACATAGACCAAGTAAAAAACTAAAAACATACATTGAAAAGATTTCAGATTTGATTTTCAAAGGAAAATTCAGGCTTCAACAACTGACTGTAAAGGATCCGGCAGAAATTGTTGTACCTTTGACCAATGAGGAAATTGATTGATTATGGGCAGACAATGAACCTTGGCAAAAGGCCTGTAGTGGGTTTCTGGGGGAGATTAATAATAAATATCCCCAAAGCAAAAGGATTCAATTTATAAAGAAGACTAATTGGATTTTCCCCTGTGTGGTACAGGATAAACCTATTTCTGGAGCTCCTACATTTTTTACTGATGCAAATAAAACAGGAAAGGCTGGTTATAAATCAGAAAACTTCAGTAAGATGACACAGAGTCCTTATGATTCTGTTCAGAAGGCAGAACTGTATGCCATTATTATGGTGTTATTGGATTTTCCTGGACCCCTTAACCTGATAAACGACTCTCATTATGTAGAAGGAGTTGTATTTCATATTGAAACTGCTGACTTCATTCCTGATGATACAGAATTAACCTTCTTGTTTGTACAGCTACAGGATATCATCAGAAATAGAACATATCCTATGTATATAACACATATCAGGGCTCATTCAGGTCTTCCTGGCCATTTAGCACGGGGTAATGATGAGATTGATCAGTTATTGATAGAGAATGTTGTAGAAGCCTCAAATTTTCACAAGAGGCATCATGTCAATAGCAAGGGATTAAGGAAGAGTTTTCCCATCACTTGGCATCAAGCCAAGGAAATTTTGCAGAAGTGTGACAAGTGTTCCCTTTACAATCAACCATCTTTGCCCACTGGGAGTAATCCTAAGGGTACTAGGAGCAATGAGATTTGGCAGATGGACGTGTTTCACTTCCCGGAATTTGGTAAGATGAAATATGTTCATCACACCATTGACATCTACTCAGGAATGCAGTGGGCTACCACCCTGAGTTCTGAAAATGCTAATGCAGTACTCACTCATCTTCTGGAAGCCATGGCCATATTGGGAATTCCTGATCAAATTAAGACTGACAATGCTCCAGCATATGTTTCCCAGAAAATGAAGCAGATTTTTGGATATTATGAGATAAAACACGTTACTGGGATACCACACAAC
>PVIH01009133.1:11145-44278 GCA_004025045.1 Sigmodon hispidus | reverse complement strand
ATCCCATCGTACCTTGAAAGAGATGCTTCATGAACAGAAAGGTGATATGAAAAAACCTAGGGAGAGATTACATAGTGCCTTGTTGACATTAAACTTTCTTAATGCTGATGAGAAAGGAACTTCAGCTGCAGAGAAACACTGGGTAATAGAAAGGACTTCTGAGTTGAATCAACCTGTTTATTTTAAGTATGTACTAACTTTAGAATGGAAGCCAGGGCATGTGCTTCGTTGGGGTAGGGGTTTTGCTTTTGTTTCCACAGGAAAAGAGAAAATATGGGTACCAACGAGATTGATAAAAAACCGGATCAAAAAGGAGAACCCTCCTGAGGAGGAGTAATGGCTTGTGTGCCGATAAGACAATTGGATATGTGGTAAGGAACATTCACTTAATTAAGGAGGGGCAGGGTCTTAATTTTGTTTTTAAAGAAGAATGGATACAACCCTCTTCACAAAGCTAAAAGGATGCTGAATGCTCAGACTTTTAAAACATTAAAAGGACTACAGGGGATTACAAGGATGCCTGACATTGACAGGCACTAAGGGTAATTTCTCTATTCTCACAATTGTACATCTATATCTAATGACTATGTATTTATATATAAAGGAGGTCCTGGTTTGGTAACAAAAAAGGCTGGCTTTGGAGGTGGAGCAAGTGGCTTTCTCCCTCTCTAAACCCAGGTGTATTGGTAAATAAAACTTTAACAACTCTGTCTCACATCAGAAAAGCCACCTGAAGTGAGACAGAAAATAGATGAAATATATAGGGACTAATCTTATCTCACTTTTATTTTAAATTTTAAATCTTACTTCTTTCTACATTTCCTACTCTTTAATCTAAAAATCTTGTCTGCACACAATTCTTTCTGATGGTTCAATATCTTCAGTTAATAGTATTCATTGGATTCCCCACTATAAAAAACAATTTCTCCTACCAGCATTCTCCAAGGCATCCAGAAGGAAGAGGGGGCCCCCACCAGAAAAAAAAAAAGCACAAAATGAAAGACCTTTGATTCAGAGAAAGAAGGAACCTGCTGCATGTCACTCAGTGATCACTTTTGAGGTATAGACCAATCAGGACAGTTGTAAGGTAGTTTCATATCATATCTTTAACAAGAATTTCAGATGGACTCACTCAGTATGATGAGAATGATTATAGATATTTGTGGAATGATTATATATATATATATATATACATATATATATATATGTTTACAGTTACTTCATTAGGACTTAACCATTGTTTAGTTTACAGGACCCCACAGAGATACTGTCGCCCACAGGCCAGCATGAAGCAACTTAATGAAAGAACTACGTCCCTTTCCCGATAAGTTGGTCATCCAAGGGAGGGTTATGGTCAATTATCATTTTGGGACGATGGTTATAAGTTAATCTTGGGTAAAGGATAGAATGATATTATAAAAAAAAAGGAGAGAGAGAGAGAGAGAAAGAAAAGGGAATATATAGGAGATCATTATACTTGCAAACAACTATTAACCAAAGGATGAATGAAAAATGAATTGACATGGTACAAATGTTTGTATATTGATACAAATGGGAAATCAATCTATATGTTTGATTTAGATAATATGTATATTGATACAAAGTTGAACATGGTACGAATGTTTGTATACTGATACAAATGGGAAATTAATCTATATGTCTGATTGGGATAATATATATTGATGCAAAGTTGAATGTATAATTGCCCTATTTTGCACGTGTCTACCTCTGTCTAAAATATTTTGCACACTGATGTGTATTAAGTGCCTTGTCATTTGCATAATGCAATTTCTACCTCTACTTATGATAGTCATAACATTTTTTGTACTATACACACGAGTTGTTTTATATAAATCTGTTTAGATATATTTTTATATATAGTGATATATAGTTAGGATATTGTTGTCATTTGGTACAAAATGTGTATTTTGGTCAATTTTCCTAAGATTGTTATACTTGAAATTATTTGAAGGAGCTGTACACTCATTTTGGAATGCCTATTTTTACAATGTTAGCCTCACTTTCTTGGTTGATTGGGATTGCAGATTATGGTTACTCAGATTTATCACCTAACAGTCAGGATACTCAGGCTTTTCAGAAACATGAATATACTAAATAGATAAGCGTCTTCAACCACTTCATATACCAAGAGAATATGGCATTCAAGATTTTGTTATCTCGAATTTGGCCTTGAGAGACATGAACTGGCATCACCGTTCCTTTCTCAAGGCGGTGTTGAGCATCACAGACATCTTGCAAAGAGATTGTCTTGTTTGGCGAATAATGGCCTGAGGGGCAAAGGACTGCACTTGCCCTGACTGCTGTCAGCGTGCTCACTGTCCGAAATGGACGAGCAGGATGAGGGATGGAGACTGCCGAAGCCTGCCTAGACAGGATATGATGGTCCTACCAAAAGATACCCTGCTTCTATGGAGACTTGTCAGATATCATAGGCCAGTAGCCACAAGGATAGATGCTGCCGTTGTACAGAGAAGTGGTGGATGACTGTCCAGGTAGTTAACTGTCATTGTCTTCTCCTAAATTTTGGAAGTTACTTCATACTTCCAACTTCAGGTATATATTTTCCTTCTCAGGTCTTGATGGTGTTGAAGATTAGATAGTTGAGGTTGTTATTACTTCACATTTCAGCAAAGACACTCAGGTGTTAGAACTTTATTGTTTAAGATAAACAGCCTTAAAGCGATCCCTGTGCATTTTCTCATATCAACATTTTAGATATTAACTTGCATTTTGTAGTTGTTGTTTGTTAGTGGTAGCTTGACCTCACTTATGTTAGAACCTTTCTCTTCCCCAGACACTGCCTTATGATGATCCCTATAGTATGTAGTTTTATACCTAGTTTAGAACCTTCCTATTTAGACAAAAGGCGGAGATGTAGAGGGAAATCAGAAGCTACACATGTAAACGAGTTGCAGCAAAGCGCCGGAGCCAAGAGGGGCGTGGTCAATGAGAACAAGCTTCAAACAACACCTGGAGAGAGACAGGAAGCAGGCGTTATCTTGCGCAGGGCCAGGAGCTCTCGCGATGGGTTGGGGCTTCCGGGAAGTGAGCGGTGCCAGGCCGGTGGCGTGGGAGTTGTGTGGTGCGGCGTGTGGTTATCCCTTTACTTCCTCTTAAAACCTCCTCTGTTTTGTAAGTGATTCTCACAAAATAAACCTCATTTAAAACATATCTCATGGCGGGTTCATACTGCGATAAAATAGATAATCCCATACCAGCAAATCCCAAAGAAGAGAAACACACACATACCACTACCAAAAAATAACAGAAATTAAACATCACTGGTCATTAATATCCCTTAATACCAGTGAACTCAATTCACCTATGAAAAGACACAGACTAACACAATGGATATGAAAACAAGACCATCCTTCTGCTACATACAAGAAACACACCTCAACTTCAAAGACAGATACTACCTCAGAATAAAGGATTGGGAAAAGACTTTCCAATAAAATGGGCTTAAGAAGCAAGCTGGTGTAGCTATCTTAATATCTAACAAAATAGACTTCAAGTTAAAATCTATCAAAAGAGATCTGGGAGATCATAACATATTGATCTCAGGAAAAATCCATTAATATTAAATTTAAACCTGAACATTGATGCCCCAAATACAAGGGCACTCACATATGTAAAATAAATATTACTAAAGCTTAAATAGCACACAAAATTCCACACACTAATAATGGGACACTTCTACACCCTACTTTCACCAGTGGACAGGAATGCCAGACAGAAACTCAACAGGAAAATAAGGAATCTAACAGATGTTATAACTCAAATGAACTTAATAGACATCTATAGAACATTCCACCCAAACACACACACACAAAATACTTCCTTTTCAGCACCTCATGGAACCTTCTCTCAAACTGATTACATACTCAGTCACAAAGCAACTCTCAACATATACAAAAAAATTAGAATAACCTGATTATTTTATCACATGGCCTAAAGTTAAAATTAAACAATGATAAAAATTATAGGAATCCTACAATCTCATCAAAGCAAAATAATGCTCAACTAAATCACCACTATGTCAAGGAATAATAAATAAAGAAATTAAAAACTTCCTTGAATTTAACAAAAAATGAATGTGTGCCATATCCAAACTTATAGATATGAAAGTAGTAGTAAGAGGAAAATCGTAGCACTAAATGTTTACATAAAGAAGTTGGAGAGATCTCACACTATCAACTTAACAGCACACATAAAAATTCTAGAAAAAAAAAAAGTAAACTCACCCAGGAGGAACAAACACCAGGAAATAATCAAATTGACAGGCAAAATCAATAAAATAAAAACAAAGATAGCAATACAAAAAATTAATGAAACAAGGAGTTGGTTCTTTGAGAAAATCAACAAAGTAGACAAACCCTTATCCAAACTACCAAAAGGCATAAAGAGAACATCCAAATTAACACAACCAGAAATAAAAAAGGGGCATATAGTAACAGACACTGAGGAAATCCAGAGAATCATCAAGTTATAATTCAAAGACCTGTACTCCACAAAATTGAAAACTCTAAAAGAAATAGACAATTTTCTGAACAGGTACCATATACTCAAATTAAATCAACACCAGATAAACAATTTAAATAAAACTATAATCCCTAAGTAAATAGAAAGAGTCATTAAAATTCTCCCAACCATAAAAGCCCAGGCAGAAAATTTCAGCACAGAATTCTACCAAAATTTCAAAGGAGAGCTAATAGCAATACTCCTCAAATTGTTCCACACAATAAAAACAGAAGGAACATTGCCAAACTTTTTTATGAAATTGATCATAAAGTCACCCATATACTCAAATCACACAAAAATGCAATAAGAAAAGAGAATTACAGACCAATCTTCCTCGTTGTTGCAAAAATATGCAATAAAGTACTGGCAAACCAAATTCAAGAACACATCAGAAAAAAGATTCACCATGACCAGCTAGGTTTCATCCCAGAGATCCAGTGATGGCTCAACATATAAAAATCTGTCAATGCATCCATCATATAAACAAACTGAAGGGGAAAAAAAACCACATGATCACATCATTAAATGCTGAAAGAGCCTTTGACAGAATTGAACACCCCTTCAAGATAAAGGTTTTAGAGAGATCAGGAATACAAGAAGCATATCTAAACATAATAAAAGCAATAAACAGCAAGCAGACAGCCAACATCAATTTAAATGAAGAAAAACACAAAGTGATTCCACTAAGATCAGGAACAAGACAAAGCTACTAACATTCTCTATATCTGTTCAATACAGTACTCAAAGTTCTAGCTAGAGCAATAAGACAACAAAAGGAGATCAAGGGGATACAAATTTGAGAAAAAGTAAAACCTTTGCTATTTATAGGTGAAATGATAATATACATAAGTGACCCCAAAAATTCTGCCAGGGACTCCTTCAAACAAACTTTAACACCCCCCTGTCCCCGCAAAAAATCAGTGGCCCTCTTACAAACAAATAATAAAAGACTAAGAAAGAAATAAAAGAAATATTACCTTTTACAATAACCACAAATATACAAAATACCTTGGGGTAACTATAACCAAACAAGTGAAAGACATGTATAGCAAGAATTTTAAGTCTTTGAAGGATAAAAAATTAAAGAAGATATCATAAAATGGAAAAATTTCCCATGATCATGGATAAGTAGGACCAACATAATAAAAATGGCAAACTTACAAATGCAATCTACAGATTCAATGTAATCCCCATCAAAATCCCAACCACAATTCTTCACAGACTTTGAAAGAACAATATTCAATTTCATATGGAAAAACAAAAAAACCTCAGGATTGCTAAAAACAATTCTGCACAATAAAGCAAAGTCCAGAGGCATCACCATCCCTGACTTCAAGCTTTACTATGAAGCTATAGTAATAAACAACAGCTTAGTATTGGCATAAAAACTATGTGGACCACTGTCGAAGAAGCCAAAACTGTATGGAAAGAAAAGCATTATATTTTACATTTGTGTATTATATTTTTATACAAATGGTGCTGGCATAACTGGATATCAACATAAGTAAAATTGCAAATATATTCATATCTATCACCATGCCTATAACTCAAGTCCAAGTAGGTCAAAGACCTCAACAAAAAAAATTCAGTTACAGTGAACTGATAGAAAAGAAAGTAGGAAGTAGCCTTGAATTCAATGGCACAGGAAACTACTTCCTGAATATAACACCAAAAGCATAGACACTGAGAACAACAATTAAAAATGTGACCTCCTAAAACTGAGAAGCTTCTGTAAAGCAAAGGGCACAGTCAATAAGACGAAACATCAGCCTACAGAATGGAAAAAGATCTTCAAAAATCCCATATTGGACAGTGTGCTGTTCTCCAAAACATAAAAAGAACTCAAGGAACTAGACATCAAAATATGAAATAATTCAATTAGAAATTGGGCTACAGACCTAAACAGAATTCTCCACAGAAGAATCTCAAATGGCCAAAAGACATTTAAGGATGTAAAAAATCCTTAGTTATCAGGAAAATACAAATTAAAATGACTCTGAGATACTATCTTACACCTGTCAGAAAGGCTAAGATCAAAAATACTGATGACAACTTATGATGGAAGGGATATGGAGTAAGGGGAACACTCCTTTACTGCCGGTAGAGTGCAAACTTGTACAGGCACTTTGGAAATTATTAGGGTGACTTCTCAGAAAATTGAGAATCAATCTCAAGACCCAATGATACCACTCTTGGATATATACCCAAGAGATGCTCAACCATACCACAAGGATACTTGCTCAGCTATGGTTATAGCTGTATTATTTGTAATAGCCAGAACCCGGAAACAACCTAGATGCCCTGAACCAAATAATCAATAAATAAAATGTGGTACATATACACAATGGGTATTATTCAGAAGTTAAAAAAAAAAAAACCTCCTGAAATTTTTAGGTAAATGGATGGAATTAGAAAATATCATCCTGAGTGAGATAACCCAGACTCAGAAAGACAAACACAGTATGTACTTACTCATAAGTGGATACTAGTTGTAAAGCAAAGGATAACCAGACTACAACCCACAGCTCCAGACTCCAGAGAAACTAGCAAACAAGGGACCCTAAGAGGGACACATGAATCACCCTGGGAAGGGGAAATAGATGAGATCTCCTGAGTAAACTAGGGGTGGAAAAGACAATAGAGGTGGAGGAAATGGGAGATGTAAACATAAGGAAATGGGATGGTTGAGCTAGAATGGGGGATGGAAGGTGGAGAGGTGGGGTGGGAGGGGACAGGGGTAGAGTAGAAGAGCAATGGAAGAGACATCTGGATAAATGGAGACATTATGAGATCAGGGAGAAACCTGTTGCTAGGGAAGTTCTCAGGAATCCATAAGGATGACTCAGCTTAGACTACTAGCAATAGTGGAGAGGGTGCCTAAGCTGGCCTACCCCAATAATAAGACTGGTGAATACTCTAACATCATCATAGATCCTTCATCCAGTAACCGATGGAAGCAGATACAGAGATCTACAGTAAGCACCAGGCCAAGCTCCGGAAATCTAATTAAAGAGAGGGAAAAGGGATTATATGAGCAAGGGGGCTCCAGATCATGAGGGGGAAATCTAAAGAAACAACTGAACCAAGCTAGTAAAAACTCACAAACTTTAGAACAACAGCTGTGGAGCCTGCATGAGACTGGTCTAGGCTCTCAGAATATGGAAGACAGTTGTGCAACTTGGTCTGTTTAAGGGACCCTGGCAGTGGGATCACCCTGGTGCATGAGCTGGCTTTTTGCAGCCCATTACCTGTGGTGAGATGCCTTGTTCAGCCTTAATGCAGTGGGAAGGAGGTAGGGGGTAGCTTGGACCTGCCTCAACTGAATGTACCAGGTTTTGCTACTTCCCATGGGAGGACATACCCTTTCTTTCATAGGAGGAGGTGGGAGGAGTGGTTCTTATGGGAAGACTTGAGCAGGGTGGGGAGCGGGGGAGGCAGGAAGAGGGATAAAAGGGGAATCTGTGGGTAATATGTAAAATCTCTTCTAAAAGAGAATAAAACTTTGTTCATTAATGTTAACAAAAAAATTGTTCAAGTATTTTAATGATAACAAAATATATTGTCTAAAAAGCATTTTTCTCTCTTTTATAGTAGCAAATTTAAAGATGATAATTATAGAATTCACATGGTGATGTTAAAATTTAGAGACAATATAGCATACTGGCTCTGGGTGTCAAATTTGCAGCCAATCAGACTTGGGTGTTTAATTTTAAACTATTCATATGTAATATAAAGGTGATAAGTACATTTAGGGGATCAGAAATTGATAAATGATAAATTTATTCTTAATAATTTCTCTGAATTTTTATAATTGATCAATTTAATAGTGATTACTTTCTATCACAATATATAGTCATGTGTATTATTAAAGTTTATAAATTTAAATAATAAATTAAAATTTGTCATATATATTTGCCACCAACCATTTCAAATTCCTGGGATAAGTCTGAAATCTAGAAAGTGTTTAGATGCCCAAACTTTAAGTCCTGTTTTTCTCACAAAGCCTTAGGGACCAACTCAGTTCTGAATGATTTTTACATACAAAAAGAATTTTAAAAATTGCCTCTTCTCAGAACCCCACTGCTATGAAAACACACCAAACAAAAATGGGGCAAAGAAAATCTTTCTAAAGCTCAGTTGCTCACAGTTCTTGACTCATCTTTTTGTCCTAAATGGACTATTATCAAGTTCCCGGAACTCTGTGTCACCACTGAGAATTTAGACCAAAATTACAAACTCACTACAGACAAATATACTTTGTTCCTCATTGCTGTTTTCAAGCCTGGACGATAGAAGACTGAAAGTGGTGGGCTTCCTTTGAATAGCAAATCCCTCTGTAGCATGAAGAAATAAAAGGAAATATCATGGCACTGTCTAGGCATTCAAGGAACACCCATGACAGCCAAATTGAAGTATTGCCAGACTTCTAAGTAGTTAGTCCCTATCAGGTCTATGAGATTAGTCACTCTGCTCAACAAAAGTAATTTAAACACACTGAGTTTAAGTTTAAGTATGAGTTTAAAAAGCTTTTAATCATAATATAAACACTGCATTTTCAGAACAAGGTTGAATACTTGTCTCCTTCAGAATTGATAATTCACCCTCACCTATCTAACATTCAGTCCATGCTATTCACATTCTTTGTCTGATCATCTGGGACAAATCAGAAGTCCCTCTTTCTTGGGGCACTGGACAACATTAAGCAATGTTAAAGTACTGCTAAGCATTGCTAAAATTCATTAATGTTAATGCTATGTGTTATGTTATGATAATGCATATACCCAGTGTGGCAGCAGATGACTATGGATGGAGGCCCCATGGGGGCACAGTAGAAGGCTGTGAGGCAGGAGACACTTAGAATGAGTCCACATGGAAAAACTTTATTATTAGAAAGTGGGGGGGAAGAGAGAGGGGTTGAGGATCATACCCTCCTTAGGGTAGGGGAGAGGAAAGACAAAAAGAAGGGTCTAAGGTGGAAATCCTTTTTAAATAGAGCCTGATGTTAGAACTCAACTCAGGGTGGGGCCAGGCTAATTGCCATTGGCCAGGTGTGCCTTCAGGGACTAGTCCAAAATCCTAGGAATGTGTCCTTATTAAATGACACTTTAGGTTTCTTTTTCTCATTTAAAAAAAAAACTATGATATCAGGGGATGGGTGACTTGACTTCCTAACTGGCAATTGTTATACCTTCACTGGTGTCTGGTTGCCTTGAGTAAAGGACAACCATCCAAAATGCCACCTATATTTCCCTCCAACAAGGACAGGCTGCTTTAAACACTTTCCATTTGAGAAACCTACACAATGATCCCAGCTGCTTTCTGCCAAAGAATAAATATCTCTAGCTCCTGAAGCCATAGCCCTCGCTGTGACCATTTCAAACAACCTGCACTATACTTTTTTGTTATCACAAGTCTTGGTGAAGTTAGAATGATACTGAGATTACTTCTATGAAAACCAGAAGAAAAGCACTTCTCATGGTGACCCAGCCCAGGGATTACTGTAACTGGTACAAAGAGAATGCTATGATTGGCATGAAGCACAATCCTTCATTTGCATAAATTCCTGCTGTGATTGGTGCAAACATTCTGGGCACATAAGCAGGCCATGTATCTCATTTTGTGAGCTGGCCAAAAGAAGTCCTCTTGTATTTGTTGACTGGTGTTGCAACTTTAGGCCTATAAGTGTTTCTCTTGCGATTTTTGTCTTGGTTATCGTTGTTTTACCTGCTTATGTTCTGCGTGCTGAGTAGAGCAGGCTAAAGTGGCAACGTGCAGCAAGGAAGTAGCAGCAAGATAGCAACATTGCTGACAGCAGCAACATCCCTGGCAATAGCAGTGGCAGAGGAGATAGTAACAGTAGCAGCAGCCCACTCTGGCAGCAGTAGCAGTGACCATGGCAACAGTGATAAGCGACAACTGAACTGCGGCCCAAGAAGCTCAGAGAGCTGATAGACCTTAAGGACCCAGAGTCCCAGACATCTTATGTTGTGAAGCTAACACTAGCTGCTATCAAGGACAAAAGAACTCAGAAAACAAGGGCTGAAAGCTTTTATGCCGATGCCATCAGGAGTTGGAGGATCCTGGGGCAGACAAAGTAAGTCAGTGGATAAAAGCACTTGCTGTGCAAGCCTGATATAAGCCTGACAACCGGGTCTGTTCCCCAGAATGCATATAAAAGTAGAAGGAGAGCATCGCCAACTCCAATTATCTTTTGCCCTCCATACAAGCTTTTCATGTCATGCACGTGTATGAGCAAGCAGAGAGACTAATAATAAAATTTAAAAATGCTTAAAAATTAGAATCTAAATATAAAGGCCCAAAAGTTTTAACATTAGATTATCTTCAAAGACAGGAAATTCTGGTACCTAGACCCAAAGGCTGTAATATTGGCATTTGTCGAAATATAGAGACCATTTCCTTTGGCATATACAAGAGTTGCTGCACTAATGCTCACATCTGTTTCACTTGTATTTTTGAGATAGGGTCTCATTATGTAGCATCAGATGGTCTGGAACTTTCCGTGTAGACCAGACTGACCTCAAATTCATAGAGATCCAACTGTCTCAGGGATTTAAAAAAATGAGCCACCATAACCAACCATATATATATATGGTTGAGAGAGAAAAGAGAAAAGGCCCCTCTAAGTGCTACTTGCACTCACTGCTGCCAGAAGTTAGAAGTTAAAACATTACCAAGCACCAACCCTGGAAACAAAGGATCCAAGAAACCAGAGTGGCAATAATCTAATGCTTTGGGTTGGGATTTCAAAAGAAAGCTGCCTGTGTTGCTTGGAACTGTTCACCTTCAGGCCAGCACAGTGCCTGGTGAGCATAATTCCAATGCAGAGTTGATCATAAACAATATCTGATTATAACCGACCACTTAAAATTGTGACTGAGAAAATGCAGCAGATAATTAAGCTGATGGTTTTTTTAGGTGGTTATAAGAGAGGATGTTCTCGTAGTAAAAGAAATGAAAGAAGGTCTGGGTTTCAACACAGCTGGATAGGCAAAGAAATCATCCGTGTGTCTTCTAGGAGTCATGAGGAAGGGTAGTGATGAGTCTTGGCTTGGAATATGTGAGGGCAGAGTGTTCCTTTACAGTGAGCCATTTCCGGGAATATAAAACAGGGAGAGAGTTTTCTATCACTCTCCTTTCTGGGAACAAGGCTTTTGAGATAAAGCTCAATATTCCAATGAAGTACAGTGAGCAGTTAACACAAAGATTAAGAGCTCTTAGTAGGAGTGCTCAAGAGACAAAAATCACCATTTAGAATGAGACCAAAGACAGCCCTATTTGGTTGCCATCAGCACTCACTTCCAATCACTTCTATTGCTACCAACACTTCTGGTAGAGTATGACATGTCTTTGTGGCTCTCCACAGATTTGCTGACACTCTGGCATCTTTTTCTTTTTTCATACTTTACAACCATTCTTTTCCACTCTTTCTAATTTGTCCATGTCATGCATTGTACCTGTCTACATTTAGAAAGTCACCTATCATTGGAATCCATTAGCACAGCTTCTAAATTTTCCCAGCAGTTGCTACTCATCAATTTACCTTCTCCATAATAGCTCAGCATTAGCTGCAGGTGTGGGAGACTTCACTGGGCAATCCTTCCGCTGAATCATTTATAAGGTATTAAATAAGATTGGTGAGGGCAAATCCCTGAGGACTCTAACAGTGCTTACCCTTTTCCTTCCTAACAAATGTGCATTGCTACTCTCATTTTGCTTCCTGTCTCTAAGCCAATTCTACATCTGTGACAAAATATCCTTACCCATCCCACAGTGACAACAGCTCCCATTAAGCTGTACTTTGGAGGTTTTATAAAGTACAAAGTGCCACTGGGGGACAGGGGTAATTCATGGTGTGCTGATGTGACACCATCCTCCTCATTGTGACATTTAAGAACCATTTAACCCAAAGATTAAATATTGTCCCCACAGACATTCAAGCACAACAGATGGGCAGCAAATCTGAGGTTCAACAGAATACTCAGAGCCCAAATTCTACCAAGAAAAATGTGTCAAGTAATAGGAGCTTTTATTTTTGTAGAAGGGATTTCAGAGTTTCAATTATTTTAGTTTAAAAATGTATCCACTTAGAAATAGTGCTTCCTTCTGAGGACTACCTTGGAAACTGTTTTTCAGGATTCTTGGAGGATTCTATGCAAACTTTAAGCTCTTTATATGCATGAATCAACTATGGCTTAATTTGCCTCTAAGATGAATTTTATTAGTTCTTCACTATTTACTAATAAGTATTCAATAGCTACTTAGTACACAGGCTTCTCTGATATCCATAGCCCTACTGACACACCTCTCAATCATTATAGCTTCTCTCACTGTGATATAATTGCTTGTCTATGTAATTTTTTTCCTGCCAGAATCTAGGAGCCCAATTGCGGCAAGTGTTGAATTCATCTCTACATCATTTGAGCCTGAGTTATAACAGACACCCTATATAAATGAGTGGATGAATGATTAAGTGAATGAATGAAGAAACAAGCCATACAGCACTTTTGCCCATACCTTAGGTCACCATTGCACTTGAAAAAGGAAGTGTAAGGAAGGCACTTTGAGGAAAGCTAACTTGGCGGTTCAACTTGAGAGTGGCAAGAACACACACCTAGACAAAAACACATATTTTTACTCATTTAGTAATGTTTCAAAGCCCATTTCTCTGACCCACATCAGTGGCCCTGGCATCACTGCTCAGAACAAAAGCTAGGGCTCTCATGTCAAATCTGTGTTAATCTCCCCGGTCTTCAATAGCAAAGCGCCATAGGCTGCCAGGTGGCTCAAACAAACAGATACTTGTTTCTTGCAGGTTTGGGGTGAGGTACGGTGTGGCTGAAGGACCAAGAGTGAGGCAGCTGACAGGCCTGGTCTGCTCCAAGCTGTTGCTCCTTAGCTCAAAAATGGTTGCCTTATCACTATGCCTTTATATCTCTGGTATTTTCCTTCTTTCAGAAGACATCAGTCCTAATGGGTTAGAGTTCCACCCAGATGGCCCCATTTAACCCACATGGCCTCTTTATATGGTCCCTCTCCATTGGGGCAACACTGGGTATTAGGGCTTCCATATACAAATCTAAGCAAGCATATTTCAGTTACAACACTCCACCTACAACCTCCAGGTCTAGGCTTTTAGATGACTTTATTTTTTTCCGCTCCAAGGGCCTGCTCAGTCCAAAGGAAAGCTCACACTTCCAGAGCAGTTTTAGTTCATTTGCTATCATTCACGCAATGAATGTTTACTGACTATCCACTGTGTGTCAGGCCCTTGAGATACATCCATAATGAAAAGACGCAAAGATACATGATTTCAGCAAACTGCCATGATGGGACGGTGAAGACAAATCATGAGCATAAGAAAGCTCTAAGTACACCAGGAAAACAGAAAATACATTAAGGAAAAAGTAGGAGTGAAGTGAAGAAACATTTCGCAATATTAAATAGTATCATCCAAGAAAGCCTCATTGAGAAAGTGACATTTTATTAAAGAAATAAAATAGATAAAGTGAAACTCAGACTATTTAATTTATTGAACAATAGGCCCAGGGAACTTGAGCTAGTGGGGTAGGTATTGACTCCACGGTTAGGTGTTCAGTGCGGCTCAAGGACTGTGAGAACAAAGGTAAATACCAAGGCATTATATAGGAAAGATACGGCATATGTTTGATGTGCATATAAATGTACAAACATAGAAAGGTATAGATTTCTCCAAGTTGAAGGTAAGTTTTCACTAAGGTGGTATTTTAAATTTTTTTGAGGTTTCTGGGGAAATGGCTCCATGGATAAAAACACTAGCTATGAAAACAAAGAGGCCTGAATTAGATTCCCAACAGCCCTGTGTAAGCTGGGCACAGCCAGTTGTGCTTATAACCTCAGAGATGGGAGGGTGGGTGTGGGAAATTTGAGAACTCAATGGCCAGCCAGCCTAGCCAAAAGAGTGAGCTTTGGGTTCATTAAGAGTCTCTGTCTCAGAATTGTTCTTGGTATATGTTTTCAGGTTCCTCCTAGCAGTAACATACAGGAGTAGTTTATTTCAGCTGCTGTTATCATATACCTCCATGAAAAACAAACTTATTTTTCATGGAGGTATATATTTGTTTGGTTTTTTTTGTTTGTTTGTTTGTTTATGGCACATGTGCCTAGCTCTTGTGATTACAAAACTTATTATGTCATTCTTTTTAACCATTAGAGTTGAGTGTAAATTGCCTGAATCTCTGACTAAATTTGGCTACTGCATGAGACTTTAGCATGATGCATTTTTAGTACCTACTCATCCATGTTCATGCCAACAATTAGAGTGGTCAATAGCTGATCTTATTACTTCACTGATATCTTCTAATGAAGAATTTAATCTGTTTAATTTTAGTTATATAATGGCCTAAAATGTCACTTTTGTTTATAAGTGGTTGCTGAAACTATTTTAAAGCTTTCTATAAAAGTTAATAAAATGCTTTTTACTCCCCTCCCCCCAAAAAAGAGTCTCTGTCTCAAAAAAATATGTAGAAAAATAATTGAGGAAGGTGTTCCTCTGACCTCTGATGTGAACACATATGCAGGTGCAAACACACAAACATATGTGTATAAGCCACACACACTGACACATACAATATTTCAAATTATCTTTCCTTATCTTCTTCCAGCTCCCCTGATTCAGCCAGGTGTGTGTGGCTGATCTCCATATCACCTTGGGTAGGTACTTCATTGCTTCATTGTAAAGACCAACTGCCCTGAATCAGTAAAGCTTCCAGAAAAGTCCTTTTGGCAAGACCGCTAGTACCAGTGACTTGCATGCTGGTGAGGACTATTGAACAGACACTAGTCTAGCAGAAGCCAGGTACCCTCACTTAACACATCTTCACTTACCCTAGATCTCCATCCACCAGCATAACTTCGATGCCCTTCTGAAGCTGAATTCAACACTAGAAAGGCCTCTTTCTGACTATATACCCCAACCTATCTTTTCTTAGAGGATCTGCCTTAAGTCTGCAGTACATTTCTTTTCTCATCTCAACTCAGGAACTACAGAGCCTTCTGGGTTTGTGAGACCTCGCTCAGGAGGATATTCTCCAAATCCATCCATTTGCCTGCATATTTTAGGATATCATTTTTTCTTACTGTTGTGTAGATGTACCACAGTTGTTAGTCCATTCCTCAGTTGAGGGACATCTAGGATGTTTCCAGTTCTTGCTATTACAAATAATGCTGCTAAGAACATAGTTGAGCTAATGCCTTTGGAGTGCGACTGTGCATCTTTAGGGTATACGCCCAGTAGTGGTATTGGTGGCTCCTTGGGGAGATTGATTCCCAGTTTTCTGAGAAACCGCCATACTGCATTCCAGAGTGGTTGAACAAGTTTACACTTCCACCAACAAGGGAGGAGTGCTCCTCTTGCTCCAAATCCTCTCCAGCATAGGCTGTCATTTGTGTTTTTGATCTTAGCCATTCTGGCAGGTATGAGGTGGTAGTTCAAAGTTGTTTTGATTTGCGTTTCTCTGATGGCTAAAGATGTTGAACATTTTTTCAAGTGTCTTTCAGCCATTTGTAATTCTTCAGCTGAGAATTTCCTTTTTCTTTCTGAACCCCATTTTTTAATTGGATTATTCAGGGTTTGGGGCTCTAGTTTCTTGAGTTCGGATGTACTCACTCATTAGTGGACTTTAAGCAAAATCATTCTTATTTCATTGAAAGATGATGGGTGAATAAAGTAATTTAAAACACACACAAAACCTTCTGGTTTGACTGTAGGAGTGTTGCTTAGTAGACATTTGTGGTGGCCATAGTGGGCATTAGCTGTGACCTACTGTGCTTTCTTTATCTGTCACTGAGTCTAACCTGGCTTGAAGAGCTTTAAGTTTTATTTTTTATGTTTCATGTTTTTATGAGAAAAGAGAAGTTTTATTACTGTAGGGGTTTGTTTGTTTGCTTTTGTTTTTGTTTTAGCTATCCTGGATGTTTTACTTTTTTATATAAAGTTTGATGTTGATTTTCAAAAAAAATAAAAAAAAGAACTTCAGAGCCAGTTCTCTGAAATAAAATGATCAAAAATCATCTCCCAGTCTCTGGGGAAAGGTAGAGAACCCTCACTTAGACAAACACAAAGACTTAACCACATGGATGAATCTCCTTTCTGAAGCCCTTCAACACTTGCCCAGGAGCCAGTGTGCCACAGCATTCAACACCCTCTTGCCTTCTGCTTTAGTGGAGTTGATTCCAAACTTTCTGCCTTATTGCACTAATCTGGACTCTGATTAAAACAACCTTAAATCAAAAGATTAATTATCTAGTGATAAGGAGAAATGGGAAGTTTAATACATTAATGCAGTAAGAAGTTTCTGGCCCAGCCTAGCCCTGAAGTCCGTACCAGCAATCCCAAATAATCACACAAAGTTTTATATTAATTATAAGCTGTTTGGACTATGGCTCAACCTATTTTTTGAGCCATAAATTATTTATTAACTCTTAATTTTAAACTAACCCATGATTCTTATCTTGTTTAGCCACATGGCTTGTTACCTATTCTCAGAGTAGCATTCTGATCTTCTTTCCTCTGCATGACATCTGCTCCTCTGTTCTTTCTCTTCCCAGAGTTTTCTTAGTCTGGTAGGCCCACACATACTCCCTGTCTGCTTTCTGGCCAGTCAGCATTTTGTTAAACCAACAGGAATAACAGATAGTCACAATGTACAGGAGTGTAATCCCAAAGCACCTTAACAGGTATCTTTGTTTAGGACCTAGCAGTTGTTTTTCTAACTGCTGCAATAGCCTTGCTACTACTACAAGCTAAGGAAACTTAAGAAATCTGGTCCTTTTTCTGGTTTGCATGTATAACAGTTCAACAAATCCTTTTCTCTAAAGATCCCTTAGTCTCAGGCATATTTCTTTCATATGTGTTTAAGTCTACCCAGGGTACAAATTTTTGATACCCTTCATCATAGGCCTCCAATTCTTAAGACTCTGGACAATGCCCAGCCTGCTTTTAGCAGACTAAAAGATGTTTCAGTCTAGGCCACATTTCCCACCTGCTACACCACAACTTAACTAACAGCCTGAGCAATGTACCTGAATTTCCTTTTCACAAGCAGACAAACTGGAGAACAGATAGGAATTACATTCTGTCACATGACGATGAACTCCCTTTATTTCTTTTTATCTAAAATTCACCTTACTGAGAGTTCAGTTCACTGTCTATACACAAACAGTTCCATTCTTGAGCTTTTATAGCCTGGTCAAAACAAATAATTTCTACTTTAGAAAGACAACATATGAAAGAGATGTTCTCATCCTGGCTGTGGCATAAGCTGCTTAGCATTAGGAAAGCTATTGCCTTGCTCTGAGCATGCGTCTCTAAAGGAGTAATGAAGATGTGGGATGAAAACACAGTTTTTCCTTCTCTAATTCTTGTATCTCACTAATCGCTAGGTAAAATTAAACTGACTGCCACTATGAGATGAGCGAATGCCAAGCTACTCTGAGGAGGATATTTACACAATCATGGTTCCCCTGTTGCTATACTGATCATTTTCTGTGTTTAAACTTTGCAGATGTAGAGTTACAAATACCTTTTATTGCAACAGTTTGCAACCATAAGAGGAAATACATGACTCCATTAGTGACTAACATTTGTAATACTGTAAAACAAAAATATTTTTAATTGTAGTGGGATGATATTTAGCATGGGGAAACTGATTATGAGAAACAAGAAATTGGAAATGAATCATTTTTGATAATTATATTATGATAATATACATAATTATATATTCACCTCTTAAACCTGGGGTTGGTGTGACTTAGGTAACAAAAAGGAGAGCAACATCCCATCAAACCCCACTCTTCTCCTGCAGTAGGTATAGTGCTGGATCTCCTCAGGTTTCTCCAGGGTTTACCCCCTGAGTAACTTCTGTTCTCTTATACATGAAAGGATAGTTATGAGAAGCCTGCATGAGACCTTAGGTTAAGACACAAGGAGAGATAAAATTTAGTTTAGGAGTTGTAGACATGGAAGCAAATTCAGACCAAGGATTATTTAAAAGGGGCAAAGAGGTCAGATATGAGTACTCTACACATTAGAAAAAGGCTCAGAGCAGTGTGCTGGCATGTAAGCAGAGTTTGAAGCCAGCCCTGGATACATAGCAAGATCCCATCTGAAAAGCAGATGACGGGGAGGAGAATGGAGATGAGAGAGACAGCTCAATCAGTAACGTGTCATACAAGTAAGAGAACCTGAGTTGGCTCCTCAGCCCTCACAAAAAGTTGGATATGATGGTAAAGCTTGTAATACAGGACTAGAGAGGTAGAGACAAGTGAAGCTAGCCAGCCTAGCCTAAATGGTAAGCCCCAGGTCCAGTAAGAGATTCTGTCTCAAAAAAAAAAAAAAGGCTCCTTAGGAACCACACCCATGCTTGACCTCTGGTCTCCACACAGACATATACATATGTGTGTATATACATATGTATGTATAAATACCTACACACACACAAACCCAGATAAATAAATAAATAGTAAATAAATCTTCATGATCCTACTGCAGCCAGGGTCTGTTCTCATGTCTAAGGCTCTTATTACCATCGAAAGCTATGCAATACCTAAGGTCTGGGGTCATGTTTGTTTCTGAGGGCCAAGATGCCACTGAGGCTGAGGCGATCTGAGTGGCTTGTACTGTCATATGGGTCAATGGTGACATCCAGACCCTGTTACAGCTAAAAACTGGGTCTGGGTCCATGAAACTACTGCAGCTGGGGTCTGTGTTGAAGTTTAAGGACCATGTTGCCACCCAAGGTCACACAGAAGCCCAGGGATTAGGGCTGCAACCTGAGACCTTGTTGGTGTCCAGGGCCATGTCACTGCTAGAGTAATGCTAATCTGAGTGGCCAGTGTTTTCATCCAGAGACAGAATGTCGTCCATGCCCACCCAGGTGCTGCCCCAGGGCCATGCCTAGGTCCATGGTCCAGCTGCAACTGTGTTGATGTCTGTGCCCTGTGTCACCTCAGAGGGCCATAGGAACCATGTCTGATGAAATGGCCATGCTAAGTCAGTCCTGCCCTTTGTTGGCTCTGGGAAAGCCTCTCACTGGACCCTGCAGCAAGAGAGCTGGCTCCACCCTCACAGGAGAGTCAACCTCTGCCCTAAGGAGAGATGATCTCACCCCTCATCACAAGAAGAGAACTGACCCTGCTGTTATGGTAATAAGGGAGTTGGCTCCATCCCTTCATTTGAAGCAGACAGTCCCAGTAGCCTGGACTGACCAGCTCAGCTACCACCAAGACTAAGAACCAGGCCTTGAGACTGGTCCACCCTAACATCTACCCCATGTAGGACCTTCTAGAGCTTGTGAACTGGCTAGCCCTGTAGAATAATACCTACAGGATCTCCATGACTACGGATATGGCAGAGGAGTTTTGGTGAATGTTTGGTGATGATGGTGTACCAGAAAACAGAGGCCTTGAACCACACTAATGACTCATTGCAATGAACGTTTGATAGCAAAGCTGAATGACGAAAGGATATACTGTGTGACATACTGCTCCCAATGCCACCATGATGAATGAATGAGGACATGGGAAAGATGCAGAAGTGAAGAGGTCTGGGGGAATTGTGTTTTATTTTATTCTTGCTTTTGTTTGTCTGCTTACTATGTTTTGTTTTAGTTTGATTTCTTATTTTTTCTTTGGGGAATGCTGCAGGGCTGAGAGAAGAACATGGGGGGGTTGGGAGGTAAACAGAATTGAGGTACATGTGAAATTCCCAGAGAATCAATAAAGAAATTATGTTTTTAAAAAATGTAATAGTCCTAAGAAAAAATAATTAAAATGTGAAAAATCCTAAGTACTACACCTCTGTCATCACATCAAATGTTTTAACACTGACTGACTGCTAGCTCAGCTGCTCTCCTAGAGAGCTCTGCTGCCCTAAGAACCCCACTCTACAGACCTGACTAAAATCCATGCCCTGAAGGTGACTCTAACAACTGTCTCAACTCCATCAACCTCAGAAAGTGATAATAAAAAGGATGTTGTTACCCATTGACTTTCCCACTAGTGAAATGAATGGCTTCTGGGACATATGTGTTACATAAAAACATTGTAAAGGTTCTTTGTGCATTTGTACAATGAACTAACAGAAATAGCAAGAGTGGTACTCTATGTTCTTTGGAATATACTCCAAGCTTTAATCAGGACAAAAGAAAAACCTGATTCAGGAGACTCTTGCCTTGTGTATCTGACTTTAAAGTTAGTTGAAATAAACCCTTATGCTGTATCATCTGCCAAGATAAACTCTAAATGGATTAAGGGCTTAAATATGAGACCTAAGAAATACAAGGGCAAGGCTCTGGGACTCCAGTATAAACAATGCATTTGGAAATGTGATTCAAAAGTATAAGAAACAAAAATAGAAATAGGAGATTATATCAAACTAAAAAGCTTATGTACAGACAAGGAAAGAGTCAGAAGCATGAAGAGTCGGCCTACAGAGTGGAAGTCACAGAAAATCTTGTATCTGATGAAAGATTAGCATCCAAAAAACATGAAAAAAATCAAACAAATAGTAAGAAATAATCCAGCTTAGAAATGGGCTATGAACCTGATTAGATATTTCTTATGCACACAAATGGCCAACAGAAGTTTTAAAAGGCCCTTGGCAACACTGGATGCCAAAACCACACAGAAATATTACCTTATACCTGTCAGATGGCTTTAATGAAAAGGGTGTAAAGGAAAATCTTGCAAAGACAGTGTGATCAGCAATCTCACCCTGTGTACATATCCAAAGAAGGTAGCATCCATGTGTTGAAAAATTGTGAAAGGACCAAAGCTGATCATTCTGGAAGCACTAATGCTTTCCTGCAGATAACCCAACAGGCAACCAAAACTGAATAAAACTTGGTCATTTCGGCCTTTGGTCTGTATCCATCTCCTTGTCTTAAGTTTCAAAACACTGCTGATGTGTGCACATAATCATACTAATCATTTAAGGTATATTAACATTAAGCTGGTTATCCTTTTCCCATAAGACAAATCATAGAAAAAGAATGACTAAGGCACTGTTGGCAGATTTCCAAATGTGAACTTTACAGTGTCCTTCTCCTGATCCCAGGTTTAGCTCCTAGATGTCTTCCATGATGGCCCAAAACCTTACAGGAACATCACACAAAGCCTTGCAAACCATCTCTCTCCCTTTGATAAGATAGCCCCTTCAGAGCAGATGCAATTGTCTCATGAGAGTAAGGGCTTGCTCCCTGCTCCCCTGGATCACAGGCCCTAGATAAATGTCTTAGGAAGCAGAGTCAGATTGTCAGCCACACCCTCAAATGCAGCAATGTCCTTTACATAGGACTGTGACAAAGGCCAGCCCTCCCCTAATCTGACCGTGACTGCTTGACTGCACATACTTCTAGCCTTCCCATCATATGTATTCTTGGAATGTGAAGCTAGGGTCAAAGCATTCAGTCTCTGGTGTCTTCCCAATACAAGTTTATTTCAGATCTGTTCCCTGCCTTTCTCTATTACTTTTTCCATTTAATTTCTGGGCCAAGATGCTGGACTTAATTTGTTAAAACTCCTTGAGGTCAAGCCTTCCATCAACTGTGACTCCAGTGACAAAAATCTGTTCTCTAATTGTTACCACATCACCACTTCTATTCACAATAGCCAAGATAAAAAAAAAAATCAATGTAAGGATCCATCCACAGAGAAATGGCTATAGAAAGAATGATGTGTGTGTGTGTGTGTGTGTGTGTGTGTGTGTGTGTGTGTGTATTGTGTTAGAATGCTATTCTTTTAGGTGTAACAATACATAAAAGATTAGAGGATATCATTCTACTTAGCAAAATAAGCCAGGAATAGAAAAGCATGTACCATATGATTTCACTTACATATGGAGTATTACAAAGGCAAACCCATAGAAACAAGGCATACAATGCTGGATGCGAAGAGTTGTAAGTAGAGTGTTGTCTGGGTAAATACTGGTCAAAGGGCATACATTTTCAATTCCATAGGGGGAATAATTTCAATAGACGTGTTGGACAACATGGAGACTACAGTTATCAGTGTGTTATAGCCTGAAATTGCTGATTAGGTTTAAGTATTCTCACCATTTAAAAATGACTGATCTATGTCTAATTGATTAATACATTAATTGAATTCCTTCAGCAATTTCACAGTGTATAAATGTTTTAGTATGCTACAGAGGTGCTGCAAAGGGCTCAGTGGGCAAAGGCCTCAACCCTAGAGACCTGTGTTTGACTTTCAGAATTCATGTAATGGCAGGAAAGAACCAACTCCACAAAGTTGCCTTCTGACCCCCACACATGCACATACACCCACACATATCATACACATGAATACTCCCACACACATCATATACACACACTAATCATATAAATTAGTATGTCTACATTTTTCAGAATTACAAATGAAATATAAATAAAATAAATATTTCAGCAATAATGCCTGATGAATCTAGCTTCCAGGATATCACATCTTCTTTTCTCACTCCTGACCTTCTCTATCCAGTTTGAGCAGAGACTTGAAAGCAAAGATCTGAGCATGAGGGAACCATGCTTCCACCTGTCAGTATGTGGCAGAGTTTAATCCAAAACCTAACTACCACAATAATGTACTAGGTAAGGATGAGCAGAGCATCTTCCCCCCTCAACAGCCCCCAATCCTAATCAGCCACTGACATTTACCCACAAGTCCTTAATGGCTCTGCTTCAGCCGATTAGTTTGGATCACTTCACAGCAGCTTCATAGGCATTCCACATTGGACTCAAACAGTTTTAAGGATCTCAGCTATTGCCACACTCCACAGTTCTACAACTTAGCTAACCCATGTGCAGAGGCTCCTTCCCAAGCCTAGAAACAGTTACGCAATAAGGACCTCCACATCTTTCAATCTTTATTTTGAAGTTGATCTATTCTTCCAATAGCATATATGGAAACTGGCCAAGATTTTCCAAAGCCAGCAATCCCTATTTGAAAGGTACTATTAAGCAGCATTGGCATAATTGGTGTTAGTAACCAACAACGGAACTCAACACAAAGGCCCCAAAGAGAGCGTGGTGGATTTGTTCTCTTGCCTCCTTGTCCACACAGGCTCTCCTTGAGCATGCCACAGAGGGTTGTATTGTCTGAATGGTGAAGCTTGTCCACTCCCATATGCCCTACTTGTCCAGAGAGAAAAGCTCTTAGTACCAGCTCCTACTGCTCTTTTCCATGGCTGGTCCTTTCTTCTGCAGCAGGAGCTCTGTCACTGCAGGAGAAGACCTGCTGGAGTTAATAAGTTTTTAACTCTCTTTTGGTAGCTAGCGGTGACAGGTAGAGGTGCTCAAATGAACTGCTAGTTTCCATGGCAACATGAAGCAATTTAGACAAGCAAAGTTAGCATTAACTACACTGCCACATGGGACAAACTATTTCTCCTCTTTTTTATTTTATTTTATTTTATTTTGGTTTTTCAAGACAGAGTTTTTCTGTGTAGCCCTGACTGTCCAGGAACTCACTCTGTAAAGCAGGCTGTCCTCGAACTCACAGAGATCTGCCTGCCTCTGCTTCCCAAATTCTGGAACTAAAAGCATGCACCACCCCCTGCTACCCTGCCTATTTCTCTTTCTTAAGGAGGAGTCAAAATTTCAGCTCAGAGCAGTATTATTTTATTGAGAATTTACTGCAGGCAAGCACTTATTGCTACTAGTAGAAAGATGAATAAAATAGACAAAATGTTTTCTGTAGACTGGTAGCCTTCTAAAAGGAAAGATTCAAGGTACACAGACCTCTGAAAACAGTGTACCACATGAAATACTGTTAATTCGATTGTAATGTCCACACAGGCTCTCCTTGAGCATGCCACAGAGGGTTGTATTGTCTGAACTTCATCTGTTTTCATTACTAAACAGCAAATGTGGGAGAGGCTTTTCTTATCTGTGATTCCTTATCTGCTTAGGAAAAATCTTCTCACAAGACAGATGTAGGCAGACTTGTCTTTCCCCAGCCACCAGGTCCCAAATAAGCTTAACAAAGACTCAGTATTAATTGTAACTGCTAGCCTGATAGTTCATGCCTGTTACTAGCTAACACTTAATCTTAAATTAACCCATATGTCTTATCTACTCTTTACCACATGACTCATGGCTTGTTACCTCATTTTGTACTGTCCTGCTGCCCCTGTGTCTGCTGGCACCTCCTGAGACTCTGCCCTTCTTCTGAGCATTCTCTTAGTCTGACTCTCCTGCCTGATCTCTTCCTGCCTAGTTAAAGATCAGTTAGCTCTTTATTAACCAATTAGAGTAATGCATATTTACAGTGCACAAAGATTGTTCTACAGAAGACAAATTAATATTCCACACTTGTCACCTTGTCCAGACAGAAGTGACCACAGCTGACCCAATGCCTTTCACCTGGTCCAGACAGAGACAGTCACAGCTGACTCAATGACTATTACCTAGGGAACTTGATCTACACAGTAGGACAACTTTTGTTTACCTTCCTGAAAACCTGCCACAGCTTGCTGCCACCTATCCTGCCAGCAGTCACAATCCCCCTGCTTCTTTGTGTAACCCAAATGCTATTACACCCTGGTTTTGACACTCAGACAAAACAAGAATGTTTAAGCACATAATCAAATTTGTTATTTTTTCCTGTTAACCAGGCTATTTTAAAATTCTTCCACAGAATAAAATTATCAAAATTTCAGAAGGAAATGAGACAATTTAGCTCTTCCCAAAAGGTGTAAAAAGAAATGGATGAGATGCATAGCCAAGATAATACAAACAAACATAAAAAGCAGAGAGCCAACCATCAGAAGTAAACTTTAACTGCAATATGTTGGTCTGCAAATTTCACTGTCCTATCACATACACTGTCTTCCCACTGGACTCCTTCACCTTTCTCAGCTTAGATTTAATTGATGTGGCATGAGCAAGGAAAGACTTCCTAAAACACAGAAGTCAGTAATGGGAGCTCCCAGGGATCTCACTTTCTCTGAGCAGCACCTGGAAGGCAAGAACATTAAGGGCTAATTATGCTTATATCCATGATCATCCCAAAAGTACGTATACAAACCCACTATTTCCATAATGCCACTGCTGCTCAGGTTACAGTGTGGGTTTTATGTTCAAATAGATAACAGATTTTTTTTTCAGGTTCTTATGGTTTGAGGAACATAAAGAGGAAAAGCAAAAGAAAAAAACCTCATAGTTTATCTAGTTTCCTGTGATAGAATATTAAGATTAGACTCATGAAGTCAAACCTAATTTTTTAACTCATGTAGGTCAAACTTTCGAAAAGCAATCCAGCCTCTCTCCTAAAAACATGGAAATAAGTGACATGTTTGCTCTTAGTTGCCTGCTCCTTTTTTAACATGGGTGTTTTTTCATCCGGGCTGATTGTGTCAGGAGAAGATACCCCAAAGCATGTCTGACCCATACATTGCTTCCTAAGACACAGCATCTCTAATCCTTGGCAGAAATACCTTCCTTCAGTCAGCATCCAGTAAACTTGTGTGAACTTGCTGCCAAAGTACCTTCTACAAGCCTAAATTCTACAAAACTTGCTTTCTGAGACATATTTCCTCTCATTCTCACATTTCACCAAGGAATCTATTCTCTGCCCAAGAGACAATATCCTCAATTCAGTTTGGGAATGATGGTGCTCTTGGTGTTTGTCCAACAAAGGCACTGGCAGAGCGGATGGGTAACTGGGTTCCAGGACAAGCTCTACCATTCAGTCCTTTCTTTCTCTATGCCTCATTTCTCCCCTGAAAATAGAATAGCAGATATGGCTTGAGACAGTCACAGATAGCTTGCAAGCATGAAATTCACTGTTTTTATTACTATTTCAATGTTTCTTTTTTGTGTGCTCATTTGTTCTCAGCAATGACACAACTAAATATAAATCAATCCAAAAAATGGGACCCAATGTAGTCCCTTCTGTCATTTCAGGTTTAAAATGGCATCCCCAAGTGTCTCTTCTGTGAGATGCAAGGGAGACCAGCTGTCCCATTTTGTCTCTTTCATGATCTCTCAGCTGCTGCAGTTTTCTACACCTAGCACATAGAGCCTGCAGAGATGAAGCAAGAATTGTTCATATCCCTTGCACATGGTAGAAAGAATTGACATCTTTCATTATCTATCACAAGGGTCACAAATAACACAACCATATGGAAGGCAAGTGGATAAGAGAAAAGCATTATACATCTTTTATCCAATGTATTATTTAACATTGGAGCCTATAGAAAATCATTGTTATGCTTTGATTTAAGAAACAAACAGCCAATGTCGAAAAGTGATTGTATAGAAACACATGATCATATATAATAGGCTGAAAAGAGGGCCCTTAAAAGGGTCTGTTAGCTTCTTTTTGACCGGTGATCATTCTTCCTCTGGGTGCCCAGGATCCCTTCTGGAATGTGGAGCTAGAACCTAGAGACATTCTAGGTCTTATGACTTACTCCAGGAGTTTTGGTTTCTATATTTGTTGAAGAGAAAGAAGCAGAAGAGAAACAAGAGTTTTTGGAATTTTGTGGAAGGTGTTTTTTTTTTTTTCTGTTGTTCTTCAAGGATAATGTTTTTTAATTTTTCTATTGTTTTCTGATATGTTTCCTTTCTTCTCTGAACTTTATTGTGCCCTTCCTTCTGTTGATTTTGGACTCCCTTGCCTTTTTTTTTCTATAGTTCCTTGAGCTGTAAAGTGAGAGCTTTTTCTATTTTAGTATAGGCACTTATTACCATAAAATTCCCTCTCAGAGAACTATTTCTGTCAGTCCTACCCACTGTGATCTGTTGTGTATTAATATTTGTCTCTAGAATTCATAAATTTCTCTTCTAACTTGATTGTTCAGGAACATATTACTTGTTTCCATATATTTGTGAATTTTTCACCTCTTCCTGTTATTAAGTTCTGGGTATCTTCTTTTGTGACAGGAAAAGATATCAGTAATATTTCAGCTTACTTAAGTTTGTTAAAACTTGCTTTGCAACGTACCATATGGTAGGTCCTGGAGGATATTGTGAGTGTGCCTGAGAAGACTGCATTTTACTGGGTAGACTTTTCTGTATGTGTCTGTTAACTGTATTTGGACTAACTGCAAGTACTGTGGTTGTTTTTAATACTTTTGCCTTTTTACTTTAGTGGTAGAGTATAAAGAACTGCAGTATTAGCATACCATGAATATTACTGCATACTTACTTTTGCCCATGACTTTCATATTTTCATGTGTTTTCCTACCAACAATTCACGTATTTTCATGTGAGCCTGAAGGACTCTCTTTAGTATTTTTTTTATAAGATATGTCTAGTGATAATAAAAACTTTTCAAACTTTGTCTATCAAAGTATTTACCTTTCATCTCTTGAGGGTTGTTTTTTTTCAACATTTTAATATATTATCCTGCCCTGTAACATAGGAAATCATGATAGCAAGTAGTGGAGAAAACATTACCAGCTCCTGGCACGAGCCAGCAGAGGAGGGGGAAGAGCAGAGACAAGACTCGTGCCCACTTTATCCTACAAGGCCCCAACCGCTGAAGTATCCATGACGTCCTAAAAGTTCATCAAGTCATCAACCCATGAATGGATCGGGCTGCTCCTGAGTTCAGAGCCATCATGATGCAGTAATCTCCAAAAGGCCTCTATCTCTGATCATGGCTATGTTAGGGACTGGGCCTTCAATACACAAACTTTGGACCTTCAAATGCAGTGAGGTAAGATGGAGACCAACCATCAGGAAGCAGGCCATGTGGCTGGAGCAGTGAAACCTCCGCTCCTTCCCAGCCTCCTATAGAAAAAGACTCAATTATGTCTTTTCTCAGTTGTGCAAAGATGGTCTGGATGTGAGAGGATAAAGCGACAACCTCTTTTCTCTGTTTCTACCTGTCCCAGAAGACAGAGCAATCTTGATTATTCCAGGCTTATCACGAGGTAAAATAGAAACCAGCTCACAGAGACAGTGAAACACCTTATAATTTCTTTCCTCCCATGTGGAAGAATAATGTTGGTTTCCTCATTGCTCTCAGTTCCCAGTAATACCAGCTATACAGGGCTCATTCTCCTCTTCCATTTACCCCTTCCTATCCCAGAGAACTGGTTCTCCAGGCATTCAGAGAGCACCGAAATTCATGCTGCAAAGAATACCCTGAGAGTCCAAACTGCTGCATTCACTCACTAACCTCACAGACCACCCAAAACTCACAGGAGTTATAGGCTGAAACCATCTTCTCAGTACTGAGATAAGCCAATTTGGTAAAGTAACTAAAGTTGGCAATGTGAAATGTTCTTCTCCACATAAACACAGTTGTTTCTGGTCTATATCTTTCTGGGATGGCTCTACTTCTTAACTGGACTCTGAATTTTTTTTCAAGGTATATTTGTGCCAATATCATGGCTTGACTTTTTTAAGATAAGTTCTCACTCTGTCAAATAGGATGGTACCCAATATAGGTAGCCTATGTAGCCCAGACTGGCTTTGAACTCATGATAATCCTTATGCACTAGTCTTTTAAGCATCAGGAATACAGACATGAGCTACCAAATCTAGTATGATCTTCATATTATGGACAAATGAGAGGTTGGTCTTCCACAACTGCCATCTTACTGACACAGTAACAACGAAGAAAATGATGAAAAGGAACTGGCCATTGTCAGTGGTCAAAAGTTGGCTTTTTTTTCCCTGAAAATCATTACCTGGAAATTGTCAGTGTCTGAAACACAAGCAAAATGTGATAAATTAAATTAAATTGCCATGCATCCAAGGTGTCTAAAAGGAACTTTTGCTGAGTCTTTCAAAATATTAAGGGAAGAAGGAATGAGGCTTAATAAAAGATAGCAATGGAGGAGCTGAAAGATAATGTTTGAATGGCCTGGAAGAAGAAAGAGATGGAGGGAAGGGAGGGAAGGAGGGAGGGAGGGAGGGAGGGAGGGTGGGAGGGAAAGAGGGAGAGACCAAAAGAAAGAGGAGAGACAAAGAACCTGAGGGAAGGAAGAATAATTAGGAGAATCCCACAGAATATGAAGTGGAAAGATTTTGATGGGTAGATAAGCTAATGAGCAAAGTGGCACATGGACTTTAGACCTACACACACATCAACACCGTTAGAAGTTTGATCTCAAGAATGCTGTTTTAGAAAGGACTGAATGAGTGCTGGTGTGTGAGGTGGGGAAGGGGACTGGATTGTGTCTGTATGTACATTCACAGAGACCAAAAGAAGGTGTCCCGTATCCTCTCCTATCAAACTTCACCTGTTCCCATGAGGCAGTTTCTCCCTGCACCTAGGGCTTTTGGTTTTTCAGTGAGGCTGGAAGCTTTCATGCTCCAGCAATCCTGTTTTCTATGTGTTCCCTAGAGCTAGGGTTACAGGTATTCACAGTATCATTTCTGGCTTGTTACATGAGTGCTGGGCTACAAACTCTGGTCCTCACGATTTCATACAAGTGTTCTTAGCCACTAAGCCATCCCTCTAGCCTCAAAGAATGTCTTCTTGGGACAAATATTTTCTGAGTTAGACACTGTACAGCTGAGCAAAGATGGTATATTTTCCTAGAAAAACAAACATTTTTAACCAACTGTATTAAAAATGCAGATTTGAAATAGAGCAAAGGAATTATCTGCTGATAAGTTTTAGAAGATAAATTTATAAAAAAAAAACAAAAAACCATGGTTTTATGTAAAGGAACAGAAATTATGTATTGGTCCAGTGTTCACACAATTATTTCTAAGCTGTAAGTAGTAAAATCCTAATGCAAAATGAATCTTAACAAATAGTAGATACACAAAATTTAACTCACTGTAGTTGGACTTTTTCATCAGGACTGTTGGATCTCGAATAATGGCATGGAGACTTATTATTAGGTATGAAAATGTGGCCAATAGCTTATGGTTGTTTCTAACTAGCTCTTATAACTTAAATTAACCCATATCTTTTAATCTCTGTTCTATCATGTAGCTTTGTTACCTTTATTCTGTAATATCCATGTTGTTTCCTCCCCATCTGCCTGGCAACTTCCTTCCAGAGTTCTCTGTGCCTTGAAATCCTGTCTAGCTATTGGCCGTTCAGCTTTTAAATAAGCCAATCAGAGTGACACATCTTCACAATGTACAAAAAGATTATTCCATAGCAATTTACTTACCAAATTTAGAGGTATTTGTACAATTTTTTTCTTAGTAACTCCCTTCAAACTGTGTAATATATTGTTCTACTTACAATAAGCACTCAAAACGACTGTTTGCCAAGCAAATAAATGAAGATACTTAACACTTCCATTTTGTCCTTTCTAAATATGACAAATAATTTATTTCCCTCAAGCCTTTTCTGCTATAAAAGAGGAAAGACACATTGTGATTAAGCACAGACTTTATGATTTATCACTCTGACTCACAGATCACCTTGAAAATAAGAAATTTTAGAAATTACCAATCATAGTTGTTTCCAAACAGTGCTACAATTTTCAGTCTTAGTGCAGGAAGTAATATGCTCAGAGTAACAAAGTAATGGTTGTTTTGCTGTTTATCATGTGATGTGTATGTGCATGTATGTTCACATGTGTAAGCATTTGTTTGTGCAGGTACATATGTAGAGTCCAGAGGTTTACTTTCCTTATTTACTCTCTACCTTGTATATTGAGGGTCTCTTACTTGTCTAGCTAGCCAGCTTGTTTCAGTATCCCATCTCTGCCTCTCAAGTCCTAAGATATCAGGTGGGTCACCAATTGACTCAGCATTTCCTGGGTGCTAGGGATTCAAAGTTGAATGCTCATGCTTATGAGAAAAGTACTCAGTCCACTGAGCAATCTCCTCAGTCTGAAAAACAGTTCTCACCTGTTTTACATATTGAACTCTCATTTCAGAAATAAGAACAAGGCAGGATGAAAGATGAAACAGTTTTCCTCAGAGATTTTCCCAATACACCAATCAGCTCCTGCTGGGACAATCTTTTTGTACAATGTATAAATATGTGTCTGTCTAAGTGTACCTTTTGATCAATAAAAAGTGAATGACCAACACCCAGGCAGGAGAGGATAGGCAAGACTTCCTTGGAGAGATAGGAACTCTGGAAAAGAATTAGAGATATGGGGAATTCATCAGCCCGATGTAGAGGAAGTTAGGCTTACAGTACTGAGGAGACATAACAAGCCACCTGGCAAAATGTAGATTAAGATAAACAGGTTGGATTACGTTTTAAGAGCTAGTTGGCAACAAGCCTAAGCTAAGAGTAAGCTTTTATAATTAATAAAAAGTCTTGGTGTCATTATTCAAGAGCTGACAGTCCAAAGAAAGACTGGTTATATGCACCCAATGTGGAGTATGTTTTCTTCATCACTCCCACGTGCATTTTCCAGTTAAAAACATTAACTAAATGTCCAATTGAATTTCAATTTCAGATAAGCAATGAAGAAAATTAGTTGTATCTCAAATACAACTGTGCTTATTCAATTGTATAAATAGCTGGGCCCATAAAACCTCTTAGAATGTGCTGCAGTGCCTATGAATTCCTGGTATCGCTCTAAGAGACCATGCCTTGAATGCTAGATTGAACTAAAAAGGCCAGCCCATAAATAATATTTTTCAGCAAGCTGTCCGAGGTTGATCCAAACTCTATAAAGTCATTGTCATAACAACCCTAAGTACACAGTAGGGTACAATGAGGGCTTGCTTCTGAAGGAGACAGACCTACCAGTGTTCCTTCACACACAAGTTCATGCATCTATTGACAATTTAGTAGACTAAGTAGATGTGCCCATTTAAAGCTGATGAGAATATGTCTCATGGGAACTGTTAATATTTGTGCTATCAACATTTGGGGCCAATTGGGTAGTCAGAGTATTGATCAATCTTCCTTGACTTGGGCATCAAACTGTTTTACTTTTCAGGAAAACCCTTCACTTCCATTCTATTCAATAATGAGCTGTTACAAATTCCATTTACAAAGCATTGTTCTGTATATAGAGATTTACAAAGCACAGTTTGAAGTGCTCACATTTATTTTTAAAAAAACGCAAGTATGAAATACATAACCTCCTTTGGCCTTCTCTAAGTATGTCAGCATCATTCTCTTGGTCACACACGGGGCTAGCATCTGATAGAGCTCTAGAGGATACATTCCTATATTTTATTCCAGAGAGATTCCCACCTTTTTCTTCATGGCTTTTCAAGGTGATGCCATATGCTTATCTCTCCTTCTCCCATTGAGAAATTTAGTTTTCCCCAGATCTCTGAGTGGTGTTGTAGTATGTTTTTCCCGGCCTGTTTGGGTCCGGAGATTTGTGACCTGGCACGCTTGTGGTGCCGGCGGTGTGGAGCCTGGTCTGTGCGGAGCCTGGTCTGTGCGCCCGCAGCTTTTGCCCCCCAAAAGAAATAAATCACACGCTTATATACTTTACACTGCTTGGCCCATATCTTAAGCACATTACTAGCTTGCTCTATCTTCTTAAATCAACCCATTTCCATGAATCTACCCACCACGTGGCTTGCAGCCCGTGGCTCACCTGGATTCCTACATGCTTCTTCTTCGGGGGACAGATGGCGACTAGTAAACTCCACCCCTCCTTCCTACCTGGCTGCCTCTGATTCTCCACCCACTTCTA
>PVIH01009133.1:0-11045 GCA_004025045.1 Sigmodon hispidus | reverse complement strand
TGGTCCACAAATTTGGTGAAATATTCCCAAAGTTGACCAGGGAGCAGCTATTATCCTGACCATTCTGCTCAATGGATAAGAAATACTACTCTGCTTAATCAAAATGTGGAACTATGTCTGTATGTCATGACCCATGTTCAATTCTACTCAGAAATCTGGGGTATGTGGGCCTCAAGTCTGAAGCCAACCTAGATGACTTAGCAAGACCCTGTCTCAAAATGAAATTATTTTCTTCTTTTTATTATGAATAAAGTCTCATTTTCTATCCATGTATCCCGTTGTCCAAACTCCCTTCTCCCTCCTGCCCCTCCCAGTCACACTCTCTTCAAAAATGAAATTCTTAAAAGGGATGGATGTATATCAATGGTGGAACACTTGGCCCAGGGCCTGAGTTTGATCTTTCATGCTGAAAACTTAATCTTTTTCTTTAACTAAGCCTCTCTTGTTGCCAACACTACATTACCTATTGCTATTTCACTTGTTTTTACTCCATTATCTGTGCATTTGATAACAGCAATGATCTATGAGCTTTGACTTGCCTACTCTGAAGAATTGCAGGCTGTATGGAATATGGCAATGGGACAGCATGAATTTTCAAGTGCAGTTCTGTTAACAAGAAAAATTCTCCCTATAATAAGGTGAAATGACAAAATGTATACTTTGTCCAGGAAGTGTCAGTAGGGCAGAAGCATTTGGCAGATGGTCTAGTATTTACAACCAGGCATTAATTTGTGCTTTAACAATACACAAGGATCTTCATCCTCTATGGTCTAAGCTTAACCTGAAGCCTGAGAGGCTTGCTTGGCTGGAAAGGCCAGCATATAAATTCAACATTACAAATATGCTTATAGTTTGTATGCAACAGTAGTAACTCTCTAATGATGGACTGACTAGGAATTAATTTATCCCCAAACAACAAGACTGATTAACAATGGCTTTCTTGCTTCATTAACAAGTTCAGACCTAGACAGTCTCTCATTGGCACAGAAACTACACAGAGTGGTCACAAAAAGTGATCTCTGTACTTCCTGTCCATCCTTTCTGCTGTCCTTAGTTACAGTGGTCTTTGTCCTCACACTGTCATCTCAGGGACAGTGATGGCTACCACACCTCCAGGGTTCATGTTCCCAGGAGGATAGGACAAGAGGGAAAAAAAGGACGGACAGATAGAAAAGGTTCTCCTGTGAGTTTTGCTATTTTATACAGTGATTTTTTTTTCATGTCCAGTGTTGCCATCTCTACTTACAGAAGGGGGTAGGCCTTGGGTTTGTAGCTTTTACTTTTATGCCAGAGTTAGGCAAAAGACACAGGAAATTATCACAATCAAATGCTTCAAATCAAAACATTACCCCTGCATGCTTCTTACATTTGTAAGTCATTTACTGGTACCAATGCTGGATTCTTGAGGTGAATTCTTCAGGTGATCATATTTCCAAATTTTCTATTGAATAATATATGAAAAATATTAGTTTTCATTTTTATATGGTCTATTCCATGAAAATTACCTAGAAAGAAACTTGGTTGTTTCTAGATCCCAGTCCAGATAACTGGATAAACTTACTTCAGCCACACTATTTTAAAACTTAGTTGTCGGACCCCATTAGCTCAACTATGTTCATAGCAGCATTACTTGTAATAGCAAGAACCTAGAAACAACCTAGATGCCCCTCAACTGAAGAATGGATTAACAAACTGTGGTACATCTACACAATGGAGCACTACTCAGCAGTAAGAAAAAATGATATCCTAAAATTTGCAGTCAAATGGATGGAATTGAAGAATATCCTCCTAAGTGAAGTATCACAAACCCAGAAAAAGAAGCAAGGGATGTACTCACTCATTAGTATACTTTAAAAAAAAAAAAAAAAAGATGTCATTGTATACAAAGGCTCAAGGCTAGAACATAGTTAAATGACACAGTGCTTCACTTTTGCATTGATGGCCTCTGGCAGGGGTGTGATTGAAGAAGGTCTCATTTTGTTTAAGGGGTTGGCCACAAGATGTTTAATTATGTTCCAGTAGATAACTGAACAACATGAATAGGCTTTTTTTGTAAATGGGAAGATCATAAGAGTGGGTATGAAACTGAAAGAACTGATAACTGAGTTTGATGAGGTGTATGATGTAAAATCACCAAATAATAAAAAAAAAAGGAAAAGAAAAAGAAAAAAGAAATACTATGATTATATCAGGGTTTTACTGGCTTTGTAACATTTAAAGGCTTTGTTTATTTGTTAAATTTTATGGAATTATATGATATGTATGTCTTAGTTTTTTTAAGTTATAGTAGAATTCTGTAGTAAGTCTATATTTTCTTGTGTTTGTTTCTGTTATTGCTGTTTTTTTATTTTTAGTATGGAGTATTTCATTAAATTTAAGTTTAATTTTGCTATCTAAAACCTCACCAGGTTTTTCAGATTCTTCAATTTATTGAAACAAATTTATAATGTATGTCCTTATGATTTTCTGGAATTTCATTCATATCTGTTATAATGCTTGCCTTTCAATTTCTAGTTTTATTGAGGTAGGTGTTCTCTTTTTGTTTTAATTTGGTTAAGAATTTCCCAATGGTGTTTTATCCTTAAAAAATTAATTAATTATTTTTAAAAAATTAGTTGCCAGAATAGTCCTCAGTAGTGACAAAATTTACCCTGGATGGAAAGAAACAACACTGAAGATAATTTTACCTCCCTTCCTATATTTTTGCCCTATTTGGTATGTTACATAAATTACAAATGGTGCAGATGGAGAGTCAGGAAACAGTCTTTGGAAACTATTCCAGTATAAAAAGTGCTTTGTCTCCATCTGGTGGATGATGTTAATGTTACACCAGCCAACAGCTTGCTCGGAGCCCATTCAGTGAGAAGGGCTGTAGAACCCATGGCTAGATGGACTTTTTCTTTCATTCTTTCTTCTTTTCTCTTTCTCCCCGCTGTCCCCACCATTCACCAATGGATTAGAAGAAACTCCATCATTTGGGAACTCTAAGTACCAACTCCTGTGAAACAACAAGGTAGAAAGTGGTCTATGTAGATAAACTACATTCCACCCAGAGTTGAAAGTATCCATCTGTTGCTAAGCAACACAAGAAGTCTGATCTGTTGCCCTCTCGATGGGGCAGCACAGAGATGCAAACACACAGTCATACTTGCCCATGAGCAAAGGTCTCAAGCAGTTTCAATCTGATTTTGTTTCTCACATGTCCACAAACAATTGGTTGTATTTTCCACAGAGTTCTCAGGCTGTCAAGGTGAGTATTCTTTCTTTCTGTAAGTGTCCATGCTTCCCTGGGTATAAAGCCCTGGAGTTGAACACATACCATTCAGGCCCTGCCTTTTCCTCTATCTTTTAGTTTATTAAAACTTGCTTTCTGGAGCCAACAAGATGGCTTAATAAATAAAAATCCTACTGGAAAGGCCTGACAAGCTGGGTTTTATCTCCAGCTTCCATAGTGAAGGGAAAGCATCAGCTCCCAGAAGTTTATTCACACAGATATGCACATAGTAATACAATAGAGCTATAAAAAAACTTGGCTCATTTAACCTGCTTCTTTCTCACCTTGCTTCTTGCCAGCTGATTAGAGATATATCTTATATTGGTCAGACACACAGATGATAATGTTGAGGGTGAAATACATCCAAGATACATAAACCAATATTGCTTATGTAATGTGAGCATTGGAACTGCTTGAGACCTTTGCTCATGGGCAAATATGACTTTTTTTAAATATTCTAAAAGACATTTCAAATGAAGCTATGCTCAAAGGAGTCACTATCATTAAGCCAATTTTGATCAATAGTGACTGTCTTCATCATGACATATGCATTACTGATAGGAAGTTTATGTTTACCAATATATATGATTTTATATTTTTAAATGGTAACAAAGTTATATTTCTGGCATTACTAAATAGTTCTGACTCCTCTGAGAACCTGAAACATAAACCACAACATATACCATTACATTACATCTGATTGGTATTTACAACATATGTAAATGCTAGAGAATTCATCCAGAATGTAGACAACAGGAGATTGAAATAGATTATAAGGGGGCTGGAAAGATGGCTTAGCAGTTAAGGACACTGGCTCCTCTTCTAGGGATCCAGGGTTTGATTCCCAGCACACAGATGAACAGTTAACAAGCGTCTGTCTGTACCTCTACTCCCAGAGGATCAGACAATCTCTCCTGGCTCCTATGGGCACTGCACAGATGTGATAACACAGACATACAGACAGGAGAAACATCAGACACATAACAATAAATACTAGTTTTTTAATCTAGTACTAGTTTCTAAATGCTGGCTGTCATGGGGCTGGTAAGATGGGTCAGTGTGTGAAAGAAAGTACTTGCCAGGAAAGCCTAATACACTAGTTTGATGCCCAAACACCATGTTACCGTGGAAGAAGAAAACTGACTCCATAAAATCACCATGTCACTGCCACAGGTGTACCACAGCAGGCGCTTCTCTCTCACATGCTCACATGCTCACACACACATTAATTAAATGCTATCAGTTATATCAGTAATCAAAGCTTTGCAAATGAAAACCACAATGCATACATCCAAAACATCTTTCAAAATTTCTAAAACCAAAAGGACAATACCAACCCACACAGAACAAATGCCACTCTCTTTTAACAAAACCTCGATTCTCAGATTTTTTTTTCTTTTTCAATAAAGACTAAGGAGCCAGATGCTGGAGTCAAAGCCCACTAACTAGTTCAGAAAGGAAGAGAAAACACCCAGCTGACCTATCTCCTCAGCCATTGTCACAGAAGTCCCCTTTTCCCAGGCTGTCTCTAACAAAACAACAAAAAAAAAAAAAATCAACCTCAAATTCAATGCCCCCTTCTTCTCCCTGTGCGCCTCTCTATCCATCTTCCTCACTCCCTCTTACTCTCTATGGTTTTTTCTTAATAATTGTATGTTCATTTCCTGTCAATTGGTTACTTGCTCTATCTCTTGACCTATAGTTGACTTTATTTATCCAGTATACATTATTCAAGCAGAAAGCTCTTGGATTAAAGGTGTCTGCTAAGGCTGAACCACACCACAACTTAGAAACAAGTTTTCCAGTAAGTAACACAATCTTGGGATTCACAGTGTGAGCAAATACCCTGCAACACTCATATCCCTCTGGTGAAGATGAAACTTGGTACACTCAACCTGGGAAAGAATATAGTGGTATTTTTTAAATCTGAGCAATGTTAAGACTTAACTATTTCAACTTCTATAGGTATGCAGAGAATGTTTATTTAGCAGTATTGTTTATAGTCAAAACCTGGGTGTCTAAATGCCTATCCATGGTAAATGGATAAATTATGCTATAAGCTCATATGCTACAATACTGAAATGAAACAAAAGAAAGCATAGCTCCTCACAACACAGTAAACCTCATAAATGTAGTTCTACACAAATGAAGTCTGACAGTGAAAGCCAACGTTTGCAGATGACTTTCCTGTCATAAATCAAGATAGTGATTACCTTTAAAGAGAGGGATTGGTGGAGGGAAGAATAGCACAAGGAAGGGAGATTTGGATTTTTGTAATTTTGTACATTTTATTTTTTAAACAGACATGACACTTAGAGTAACTTATTAAAAATTTTTAAAAAGTATTCTTCACATTTTCACCTTAGGTGGGACAGCTTTAATCTTTGAGCTATGCATCTCCAAACTGTATTTATAATTCACTAAAGGATCTAGTTAAAAAGCAGGTTTTTATCAAGAGAGGACCCACAATTCTGTGTTCTTGAAAACTCTGAGATGGGCCAATGGAATGGCTCAGCCAGAAAAGCAACTTCCAGCTCCATATCCTACAAGGGACAAGTGAGAAGAAACCTCCCTAGAACTGTCCTCAGAGAGGACATGTACATCTACACTCACACATGCCATATACAGAGGTGGGGGGAGAAGAAGATTGCAAGATGATGCTGATGCTGGTCTATCACCACATTTTAAGTACTAAACCCCTAGGGCAGAGCTTTCCAACTATGTCTTATGAAAAGAAAGGTTTTGCAAATTATCAAATATTACTAACAGCCATTAAAAATTTAGTGACATTTTAATTTCAGAATACTGGAGGGCTGGAGAGATGGATCAGAAGTTAAGAGCACTGACTGTTATTTCAGAGGTCCTGAGTTCAATTCCCAGAAACCACATGGTGGCTCACAACCATCTATGATGACATCTGGTACCCTCTTCTGTACACTGTATACATAGTAAATAAATAAATCTTTATATATATATATATATATATATATATATATATATATATATATGAATGAATACTGTTGGGTCCTTTCTCTTGCATTGTGAGAATTTGCTCTTAAATGTAAGTACCAAACTTACTTGCAGATTTTATTATGTTTAATAAAATAAGTAAATGGTAAATGTACAGTACACAAGCTATGTATCATGGGCACTGTCAACATTATATCTTAATTCAGGAGGCGATGTCAAATATGGCAGAAAAGACTGCTTGGTAATGAACACAAGATGTTTGGCACTGCCCTGGATAAGCAGCGCTTAGCAACTGGCATCTGTGTTGGATTGTCAATTGCAGGGGCTGGCAAACTTTCTCCATAGGGCCAGATGGTAAATATTTTAAGCCTTTCAGACCATGGGGTTTCTATCATAACTACTCAGTTCTGCCAGAACATCACACAAACTACTACAGACATGTAAATGACTGGGCCTAAAATGGGGCCTAATGCATGGTCTACTATACATCATTAGTTAATAATACGTAGTTTGTCTGAAATTTCCTGGTTTTACAAAACCATCCTAGCCAGATAAAAATCTATAATTACAGCCCTTGGGAAGCAGAGACAGGATAGGCAAGAACATGGTGTGTTCCAATCCAGGCTGTCTGGGCTACATAGTGAGAGTCTGCCTCAATAAAAAGAAAAGACAGGAAATGAGAGTGAGGAAGAGCAGAGGTGAATAAAAAGGGGGCATTGCAGGAACAAGGATGGGGAAAGAATGAGATTGATTAAGTTGTATATCAACAATGAGTTTTTTTGGTTTCGTAATGATTATTCACAGTATAATTTCACAAATGGTGATTAATGAATGAGAATTCTAAAATAAATAACATATGAAATGACAATATAGGGGGCATCTTAGTATATAATTGGTATTCTTTAGCCACACAGTGCTAAAATGCTAGCCTGTCTATTCTGTCATTTCATAGATTAGCAATCATCAATCATCATATTGCCAAACTGGCACAGAAACTATGTACATGAATTTAAATTCCATATAGAACTTTATCATGCTGTGTCTGTGCCACAAATTTTACATGGACTTGTATTTCTGATATACACAGAAAGTATGACTAAAAACTGCAAATGTACTTTAGAATTAAAAACTAAAACTTAGCTGGATACAAAGGTGCATGACTTTTATCTCAGCAGGAGGCAGAGGTAGGTGAATCTCTGTGAGTTGGAGGCCAGCCTGGTCTACATAGTAAGTTCAAGGACAGCCAGGACTATGTAGAGAGACTCATATATAAAAAAAAAAAAAAAAGAGAGAGAGAGAGAGAGATAAAACTCCAGCCAACTACAGCCCAAAAGCAATCTATTTATTGCTTATACTACTTTATTGTACAAACAAAACTGTCTATGCTAGCTTAGCCTCAGGTTCAGCAACCCAAAATGAAAGCTCACACTCTTGAAAGCTTAATTTACCTGGTTATCTAAATTTCCTTAATGAGTTGTATATTTTGAGAAACTAGAGAATTTAGTATGTGAGTTCAGACTTGTTCAAAAGTGTTGGCCACCTATGTTTTTAGAAATAATAGTTATAAAACAAAAAGCTTGGAGAAAAAATCAAATTAACTCATAAGAAAAATTCCAGGATGATCATTCTTTGGGATTTGATCAAAATACATACATTGCAGCCTCGATATTTACCAAAAATAGATAACCAGGAACTTCAAAGATAGAGTGTTCTAGTGACTGTGCTGACCAAGTGATGAACAAACCTGACCCAGAAGCCCTATGGGCCAAACACAGAAAGTCTGCTCACCATGCTCAACAATACTTTATATTAGCATTCCTTTGGAGTTACTACCTTAAGCTATCTTCAATACTATTGAAGGGAGAACTGGTTCCTAGCTTATCTTCTCCACAATGGTCAAATTTGCAAACAGCAGCTACATTTTATTTTTTGGGTGGGGTTTTTGTTGTTGTTTTTGATGTTGTTGTTTTAACTACATTTTCCACTCCCTCCACCCCTCCCAGCTTGCTCGTACCCCCAGATCCACTCTTCCTGTTTCCCCTCAAAAAAAAGCAGACCTCCAAAGCAAAACTCCTCATATCTAGGCAGGACAAAGCAACCCAATAGGAGGAAATGTCTTAAAAGCAGGCAAAGAGTCAGAGACACACCCAATCCCACTGTTAGAAATCCTACAAAAACACCAAGATAACATATACACAGAGGACCTGGCTCAAACCCATACAAGCCCCAGGCTTGCAGTTTCTGTCTCTGTGAGCCCACGTGAGGCCTGCTTAACTGATTCAGTCCTCAGTATTCTAATTCCTACAACCTTTCTTCCTGGCTTCCACTCAATTTTGAGGGAAGAAACCTAGTGGCGTGGTTTTTTAAAAAAAGAATTGAACAGCTCTATCTTCTATTTTTTTTCTTGATAAATAACTTTTCTTGTATTTTAAAATAGTATTGACCATCCACTGAACAGCTTGGGATCTGATACACCTTGGAGTAGCACCTTGGATCCCACTCCCTCTAGAGGAAGACCTGACTCAGTCTTGATGTTGGGGGGAGGAAACTGGATCTGTCAGGAATGGATGCTGAACTAAGTCATATTGGGACATTGGGACCTTCGGACCTCCTGCCCTTGCTGGGGAGGAGATGGGGAGATGTGAAGAAGAGTGACTGGAAGGGGTGAGAGGGAGAAGGGACCTTGAACAAGGATATACACGGATAGAAAATATGACTTTATTTATAATATAAAAAAAGATGCCAAAATAAATAAAAATAAAATAGTGTTGACTTCCAGGCATGGTGGTCCATTCCTGTAATCCAGTTTGAGGCCAGTCCATCTACATAGTCCATCATGGCAACTTCCAGGCCAGTCTGGGCTATGTAGCAAGACTGTCTCAAAAGGAAACACAAAAAAGATTTCTGAGATTCTCATTTATATTGTCCAGGCTAACCTCAAAATCACAATTCACAAGTCTCAGCCTTCAAAGTTGCTATAATTACAGGTATGTGTCCTTATGTCTGTTAGAAGTGTTTACTATCAATGCTTAGAGGAGAACACAGCTACAATTTTATTCCTACTTGAAATTTTATGGTAATGGCACAGATTGGTAGTACAGTTGGGTTCTTACTTGGTCCAGGCAAGTGAATTATTTGCAAATCACTTACCTATTTCAAGATGAAGCCTTACCATTGCCTTTTTTTCCTTCACCAAGTAAGTCTTCCACCAAATGGTTCTACAAAGAAGTTTTACTCTATCTGCCTTGATTCTGCAGCCACTTAGAAGATAATTGACTCAGAGGTTTAATATTAATTACAAACTATTTTATATATGACTCAGGCTGTTACTAGCTACTTCTTACATCTTAAATTAACACATTTCTATTAATTTATGTATTGCATGGCCAATGGCTTACCAGTACAATCTTGTTTCTTGTGTGGCTGGATGATGTCTCCCAGACTCCATCTTTCTTTTTCTATATCTCTGCTTGGATTCCTGTCTCACTCTGTCCTGCCTTGCAACAGGTCATAGAAGGTTTCTTTTTTTTTTTTTTTTTTTGTATTAACTAATGGTAGCAACACATATTCACAGCATACAGAAAGACCATCTTAAAACATAAACTACATTCTTTTTCCTTAGTAATATCCCTTTAGGGAAAAATAATAGAAGCACATGTAAACTCTTTTTTTTTTCTCCAAAATCTTTGGTTTTGTAAATTTTTTTAATTTAAAAAGTTTTTTTTTTTTTTCTCATACCATCCACTGCTCCCCAGCCTCCCCTCCTTTGCATCCTCCCCACCCATTTCCCAGGGAGAAATCCCAAGGTAAGTCAGTTCAGTCTGGAATATTCAGTTGAGGTAGGTCTGAGTCCCTCCCCCCAATATCAAGGCTGAGTAAGGTGTTCCTTTGCAGGGAACGGGCTTTGTGAAGCCAATTCATGCACCAGGAATAAACCCCGGTCTTCCTGCAAGAGGCTCCACAACCTGTCCACACCATTTAACTGTCATCTATATTCAGAGGGTTTATTCCTTTTCATGAAGGTTCCACAGTGGTTATTTCAGAGTAAGTGAGATCCTAATAGCTTGGGTCAGCCATCTCTGTGGGTCTCTTCCTCCTAATCCTGATCCCTTTGCTCATATACTCTTTCCTCCCTCTCATCCACTGGACCGGGAGGGAGCTCAACACTGTACTCAGTTATGGATCTCTGCTTCTGCCTTCATCAGGTGCTGGATGAAGGTTCAATAATGCTAGTTAGGGTGGTCATTCATTTGATTATAGGGGAAGTTCTGTTTACGGATCCTCTCCATTATGGCTTGGAGTCCTAGCCAGGGACACTGTGGGTTCTTGGATGTTTCCCTAGGAACAGGTTTCTCTCTAACCCCTCAATGGCTCCCTCTATCTCGATATCTATTTCTTTGTTCTCTCTTTCTGTTGCTCCTCCCACGCAAACATCCCATTCTCTCATGATCTCTTCTCATCTCCCTTTGCTCCCCATATGATTCCCATTAACTCAGGGTATCTTCTCTAATGAAAGAGATTCAGAGCCAGATACAGGAAAAAGGCTGAAATATCAGAGAGGAAACACCACAGTCAAATCTCACCCAGCTATCTTCCAGCTTCCTCAGCTTCGCTCTTACTCATTGCTTGCTGTTTTCCTAAGCCTGCCTTAAATCCTTCTTTGCTCAGCTGTATCCCAACCAGGTTAAAATTAATGGCATGAGCTACTCTATTTGGTAGTCAGCCTTTAACTCACATCTTTAATACACAGAAAGATCTGTTTTTGGAGTTATGGGATTAAAGGTGTAGTTCACCACTCCCA